>PVJA010033007.1:0-23656 GCA_004027025.1 Myocastor coypus
CCTTCTAGTCCGTGTGCAAGCAGCAGGTGGTAGATGCTGCCGCTACCATTTACTGTTTTTTTTTTTTTTTTTTTCCGGGACTGGGGTTCAAACTCACGACCTTGCACTTGCCAGGCAGGCACTTGTGCCTCGGAGCTATCTCCCCAGCCCCTTGCCGCTACCATTTATATGCAGGGTTTTTTTTTTTTTTAGTGCTGGGGATCAAACCCAGGTCCTCACCCCTAGTAGGCAAGTGCTCTGCTCTGAGCCATGCCCGAGCCCTCACTGTCATCATTCAAAAAAGGGGACAAGCAACCTGTCCATGATGGTGCCCTTGGCAGCTGGGTTGCAAACAGGTCCCCAGCACCCTGCCCGTCCTCTTCACCTCTTTTTTTTTTTTTTTTTAAGAATTTATTTTATTTTATTTCTTGTTTCAGAACTTTTGTTTGTTTATTTATTTTTATGGCCGGCTCAGCCTGCCCTGAGGGCAGGGCTAGCACAGCATATGGTGCCAGGGATCAAACCGCGGTCCCTGCAGCCGCCCAAGCTTTCCCAAGCAGGCGCTTTAGACCACTGAGCTATCCTGTCGGGCCCCCTCTTCACCTCTTAAAGCCAGTGGAGGCATGGAAAGCCAGCACCCTGGGCCAGTGGAGCAGGAGGCTAGGGTACACCAGGGACTGCAGGAAGCCCCACCTCCCAGGCACCAGTACTTCCATAATGATCAGAGCCAGGGGCCCCAGGGAGAAGCAGCCCTGCCTCCTGCAGCCCCTCATTTGGCGCCTCTTCCTTCCAGTCCTTCAATGCCTACTTCAATAGCGAGCATAGCCGCCTGCTGCTCCTCTGGAGACAGGTGGTGGGGCTCCGGCGGCTGGTCAGCGAGGCGAAGATGTACACAGAGAGGTGAGGCCTGGCTGGCTGGGGGTGGCTCCTGGAGACCCTGCTGCAGCCCCATCTCCAAGACCAGCTCGGCTCCACACACTGTGTCCTGGGCCAGTGGAGGGGCAGAGGCAGCATGTGCTGCACTAGTGGCCAGGGCTTCCCCTGCAGCTGGGGTCTTTGGATAGTGATTTCATCAGATATCCACAGAGTCCCTGTGGTGTAGGAACTGTGACACTTGCCATTTTACAGATGAGGGTACAGAGGTTCAGAGAAGTTGAGTGATCTTCCCCAAGGTCATGCAGCAGTGAGTGGCCGAACTGGAATTTGTAGCTCCTGTTTTTGTTTTTGTTTTTTTTTATATGGCCGTCTTGGGCCAGAAAGATAGCTCAGTGGGATAACTGCTTGCCTGGCAAGTGCAAGATCCTGAGTTCAATCCCTGGTACTGAAAAAAAAAAAATTAATCCAAATATATGGACAGCTCAGCTGGTCCTGGGGGTGGGGCTGGCGCAGCATGTGGTGTCAGGGATCGAACTGCGGTCCCTGAAGCTAGTTGCCTAAGCTTTGCTAAGCAGGCACTTTTTTTTGGGGGGGGGGACACCAGGGTTTGAACTCACGACCTTGCACTTGCCCAGCAGGCACTTGTGCCACAGAGCTATCTCCCCAGCCCCCAAGCAGGCACTTTATTATTATTATTATTTTTTATTATTATTATTTTTTTTTTGGCTTTTTGAGACAGGGTCTCACTACACAGTTGAGGCTGGCCTTGAGCTCACTTTTGTAGCCCAGGCTGGTCTCAAACTCGCACCGATCCTCCTGCCTCAGCCTCCCGAGTGCTGGGATTACAGGCGTGCGCCACCACGCCCGGCCAAAGCAGGCACTTTAGACCACCGAACCATCTTGTCAGCTCTGGAGCTCGTGTTTTTTTTTGTTTTGTTTTTTTGTTTTTTTGAGACAGGGTCTCCCTATGCAGTTCAGGTTGTCCTTGAGCTCATTTTTGTAGCCCAGGCTGGTCTCAATATAGCTCCTGCTTTTAATCCACTAGAAGATTAAGTTATGCTATGACAACCTCTAAGGGTGAAATGATAGCCACCACCAACTCTATACTGAGAAATGACGTTTAGTGCTAAGAAAAGGGGGTGAGGAGATGTTATGGAGGCTCAGAAGAATGGAAAGAACAGAGAGGTCAGAAGACACACTGTGGCAGAGGTGGGGTTTGTTCTGAGTTGGGAGAAGGTGGTAGGATCATAACTGCTGGATCCAGGGATGGTGGGGGGCTGAGGAAGCTGCACAAGCAAAGGCCTCATGGTGGGAAAAAGGGAGGCTGGAGTAGGCGCAGGAGAAGGGGAGGAGAGGCCTCAGCAGTGAGCCTGGTGCTGTCTGATCTCTGGCTAGAGGCTTCTGTGTGCAGTGGGGACAGTCATCTTGGGAGCTGTGGGGAGCGCCTCAAGACAAGAGAAGTGTGTTTCTTTTTATTTATTTTTTTTTCTTGTTTCAGAACTTTTGTTTGTTCATTTATTTATTTTTATGGCTGGCTCAGCCTGCCCTGAGGGCAGGGCTGGTGCAGCATGTGGTGCTGGGAATCGAACCGCAGTCCCTGCAGCCACCTGCAGATGCTTTAGACTACTGAGCCATCCTGCCGGGCCAACATAAGGGGTTTTTAAGCTGAATGTTGTGCATGTCTGCAATCCCAGCACTCAGGGAGGCGGAGGCAGGAAGATTGCAAGTTTGAGCCCTTGAACTGGCCTTGAACTTACAGCACTTCTCCTGTCTGAACTTCCTGAGGGCTGGGATGCAAGTGTAGACCACCAGCATTAATTTACTTGTTGAGGAATTGGGCCTGTTTTTCTCTGAGATTTCCATAGTCTGGATTTTTCTGGGTGTGTCCCTGTGGTGTCCTTTAGCATGTTCCTTTATCCCCTGTAGTTGCTGTAAACTGGCTGTTGGATCTCAGGCTAGATCAGACCCTTTTCTTTTCTTGGGCAAAACTTTATAACACAGTGTGTTCTTCCATCAGAAGGACCCTTGTAGTCTGGATGTCTATCCTTCTGTGACATTGGCAGCTCCTAATTCATGCTCAATACCAAGATCTAAGCCCTTAGAAGAGGTTGCAAAAGTGTGATATTATCATTTCTGCTTCAGGCATAAATGCAATTGCATTAGGAGGCTCTGATCCTCTTTATATTGGATAGCCACTCAGACAGTCCATCAGGGACAGGATGGGGCTGGACGTTAGCAGTAGACCACATGTTTAGCGTGCATCAGACCCGGGGTCAGTCCTTAGAGCTCCTCTCAAGAGAGGAAAAATAAAAGATCTAACCTACGCTGCAGATTTAAAGTAGGTCGTGGTTTTAATTAGTGCTTTCAAATATGTGCATCTGCTGGGCACGGTGGCATGTAAAGCAGGAGGTTCTCCATAGGTTCAAAGTTAGCCTGGTCGGGGCTGGGGAGATAGCTCAGTAGAATAAGTGCTTGCCTGGCAAACGCAAGGACCTGAGTTCAATCCCTGGCCCCAGAAAAAAAAAAAAACAAAAAACAAAGTTAGCCCGGGATATATGGTCGCTTCAACACTGAATGACTCTGAGACCCTATCTTAGAAAATGAAACCCCAAAAACAAGTGTTTTTCTGGAGTGAATCACATGTTCTCATGGTTCTTATTTCAAAAGGGTGAGCTGTGAAGTCTCCCTCTACCTCGGGTCCCAGACCAGACTCCCTGCCCCTCCTCTGGGTCAGCAGTGCTATCGGTGTCCTGAGTGACCTTTCAGGGTTATTTTATATAAGCTAATAATACAGCTCTGTCTCTGTCTCTGTCTGTCTGTCTGTCTGTCTGTCTGTCAGTCTCTCTGTCTCTCTGTCTCTGTCTCTCTCTCTCTCACTCTCACACACACACACACACAAACACACACACACAGAGTTTTGGTGCTGCCTCTGGGTAGAATTTCATCTGGCAGGTGCTACTTTCACCTGTTAGTTAATGGTGGGGGGCGGGCTCCCTAGCAGGTTATGAGGAGCTGCCCTGTGGTTTTCTCTACTGTAAAGTTGTTGGGCAGATGGACCATGAGGTACCTAACAGCAGTACTCTTTCAATGAATGATTAGGTCACCACCAGTAGTTTTTTTTTTTTTTTTGCCACCAATAGTTTTTATAGGAGCTGTGCTGCCACAAATCACCTGAACACAGGTCACTCTCCCATGCCAGGGAGTCAGACCCTGCAGGATGCATTCTTCTTAGTGGTGGAGCTGAGGGCAGAGGGCTCTGTATTCACAATTTCCCAAGTGCTTCCCAGTAGTCCTGTGGTATACCCACATACTCTCCCAGCAGCCCTTGAGAGGGCCTCTTTTCTAACAGTCTCACTCATACTGGGCATGAGGTGACATTCTTGTTTTGTTTTCCAATCTGATAGTTACAAGTGGCATTCCAAGGCTCAAGAGTCCCTGAGACATTAAGCAGAGGAGACAGGAACACAACTGGGTCCCAGAGGAACACAGCTCTTTGTCCCTTGAGGTCACCACTGGGGTTGCTCCCTTTCTGTCCAGTGGCCCACCAAATAGCTCAGCAGATTAAAGCGTCTGCAAGCAGGTGCAGGGGCAGAGGATGGCAGTGGGGGTGGGGGTGTTGATCCCTGGGCCTGCCATGCCGGCCCCGCCCCAGTGGCGTGCTGAGATGAAAACTGAGATTGGCTGTGGTAGCTCACGCCTGTAATCCCAGCTCTTGGGAGGCTGTAAACAAGCTGATCACTGTGAGTGATCCAATATAGTTTTAAATTTGCCCTTGGGAGCCACCTCCATCCTGCCCTTCTCCTCTGTTCTCCCCCAGAGACCTGCTGCAGCTGGGAGGGGAGATGGCCCGGACATCACGGGCTGTGCAGGAGGCCAGCCTGGGGCTGAGTGCTGGCCTGCAGCTGGCTGAGAGCCGGGCAGAGGCAGCACTAGAGAAACAGACACTGCTGCAAACACAGCTGGAAGAACAGCTGCGGGACCAGGTGCTGCGCGAGAAGGACCTGACCCAGCAGCAGGCACAGAGTGACCTGGACAAAGCCGGCCTCAGCACCCGGTGGGTGGTATGGGCGCCATTCAAGGCCTTCTTTCCTTTCCAAGGGTGCTCAGAGCCTTGGGGGAGGGGTCTGCTTGCCAGAGTTGGGCCCTGCCTGGGGCACATCACAAGCAGTTGAGCCTCTGGTGACAGTGTGTGCCCTAGATACCACTGGGGGTAACCATTGCCATCTTATAGATGAGAAGTCTGACACCCAGAGGGAAGGGACTTGGCCCAAGTACTCAGCTGGGGAGGTGAATCCAAGGTCTAGGCTTAAGCTTGGAGAAATGTAACGGCCATGGAAGTGGGCTGAGGGGCTGCCGAGATAGCTCAGGGGCACAAGTGCCTGCCTGGCAAGTGCAAGGTCCTGTCGGCTGATTTGAGCAGAAGCTGGGGCAGCTCCCCACTCATGACTCTGCTGCTCCCCACCTGCAGAGTGACAGAGCTGGCCCTGGCAGTGGAGCGCCTCCAAAGCCAGAACCTGGAGAAGGATCAGATCAACAAGACCCTGTCAGAGAAGCTGGAGGCCCTGGTGAGACGTGGCTGCCAGGGATGTAGAGGGCTGGGGTCAGGGGTCGGAGTCAGACCCTCAGGCACAGGCTTAGGGCTGGGCTGCTTGGGCCACCCTGCGCATTCCCTTCAGATTTAATGTCACTAGTCATAGTGTGTGTAGGATTAATGTGAGGATATTCACTGCCTTTATCACCTTGCTTCCGGGGGCCCAGCAGCCTGATTCCCAGGACACACAGGGAAGCAAGTCAAGAGTTCCCAAGACATTAAGCAGGGGAGACAGGAACACAACTGTGTCCCAGCATAACACAGCTGTTTGTCCCTTGAGGTCACCACTGGGGTTGCTCCCTTTCTGTCTCTCTAGGCCTCTTCTATTCAGTGAGGGCAGTGGGCTGCTGTGGGCATGGCCAGAGTGGTCACCTTTCTGGTGGCATACCAGGGAGAGACAAGGCAGGAGCCCAGGGCAGGGCACAGGTCCGGGACCATCTTTTCTGTGTCTCACACCAGGAGTCTCTGAGGCTACAGGAGCAGGCGGCCCTGGAGACGGATGATGGAGAGGGGTTGCAGCAGACCCTGAGAGACCTGGCACAGGTACACAGGCAGCCCTGGGGTGAACTGCAGATGGGCAAGGAGCCTGGGCATCTGGCAGGGGCTGTTAAGGCCCAGATGGCTCCCAGGGCCTCAGAGGGGAGGCTCATGGAGGCTGTGGCCCTGGGTGCCTCTTGGGTAAAGGAGCTTTGGTAAAGCAGCCTCTGGCCTGCTAAGTGCCCCCTGCGGCCTCCCTACCTCCCCCAGGCCGTCTTGTCTGACCCAGAGAGCGGCGTCCAGCTCAGTGGGTCTGAGCGCACGGCTGATGCCTCTGACGGTAGCCTGCGGGGCCTCTCAGGCCCGCGGACTCCGTCCCCTCCGCGCCGCTCATCGCCGGGCCGCGGCCGTTCTCCCCGCCGAGGCCCATCTCCCGCCTGCTCGGACTCTTCCACGCTTGCCCTCATCCACTCTGCCCTGCACAAGCGCCAGCTACAGTTCCAGGTGGGCAGAGACCTGAGCCGGCCGGGCTCGAAGCCGGGGTCCTGGGGGTGGAGCCAGGCCTTGGGGCGGAAATTGGTCCAGGGATTGGAGTCAGGATGCTGGGACTTGGCCGCTGCGGGAGACCAGACAGAGCAGTTGGCTGAGACCTCCCGGTAAGCGTCTGAGCGCAGGGTGGAGGTGTTTGGGCAGCTGGAGGGTGGAGCTGGGGTTGTGGTAGGGAAGGAGGTGATCTCCTGGTTATACACAGCCAGGACCTTGTGCAAACGTCTAGCAGGAGAAATGAGACCCAGGATGGGGGAGATGGGCCCTAGGGGCAGAGTGGGGAGGCGGAGCTGAGTCCGGAACCAGGTTGCGAGGAGGAGGAGCCTGGGGCCTAGGGGGCGGAGCCAGAACTCCAGCGTGTGTACTTCTGGAGCTCCCGGGTGGTGAGGGGTCAAAAGGTGGGGAAGGTACGGAGAAGGTGTGTGGAATCCCATTCCCGACCCAGACCCGGCCGGGTCCAGCCGCGGTAGAGATGTACTCACCTGAAACCAGCAGGAAACAAGTAGGCTCCCCAGACTCAGAGACCCCCGTGCTCCAGGACATGCGCGGGCGTTATGAGGCGAGCCAGGACCTGCTGGGCACCCTGAGGAAGCAGCTTGGCGACAGTGAGAGTGAACGGCGCGCCCTGGAGGAGCAGCTGCCGCGCCTGCGGGACAAGTCAGAGGAAGCTGCCCAGGCCCACGAGGACGCCCAGCGCGAGGCCCAGCGTCTGCGCAGCGCCAATGACCTCCTAAGCAGGTTCCTGGGAGGGCAGAGAGGGAGAGGATACAGCAGGGTCTGGGCTCCAGGCTAGCCTAAACCAAGTCACCACTGGCCACACATGCCTAGTAAAATTTCAGTTACTTAAAATTTAAAAAGATGGGCCCGGTGGGATGGCTCAGTGGTCTAAAGTGCCTGCTTGGGGAAGCTTGGGCGGCTTCAGGGACTGCGGTTCGATCCCCGGCACCACATGCTGCACCAGCCCTGCCCTTGGGGTGGGCTGAGCCAGCCATGAAAATGAGTGAATAAACAAACAAAGGTTCTGAAACAAGAAAAAGCATAATAAATAAAATAAAATATTAAAAAAAATAAAATTTAAAAAGATGAGCCGGGTGTGGTGGCGCACGCCTGTAATCCCAGCACTCGGGAGGCTGAGGCAGGAGGATCAGTGCGAGTTTGAGACCAGCCTGGGCTACAAAAGTGAGCTCAAGGCCAGCCTGAACTGCATAGCGAGACCCTGTCTCAAAAAGACAAAAAAGAAAAAAAAATTAAAAAGATGTCCGTTTCTTCATGACATTGACCACGTGTCAAATGCCCCAAAGTCAGTTGCTTGCTACAAAACAATTTGCACTGTCCTAGAATTCATGTTCACAGCGCTGTTTCTATAGAAGTCTTTTTTTTTTTTTATGGCTGGCTCAGTCTGCCCTGAGGGCAGGGCTGGTGCAGCAGGTGGTGCCGGGGATCGAACCACAGTCCCTGAAGCCGCCCAAGCTTTCCCAAGCAGGGGCTTTAGGCCACTGAGCCATCCCGCCGGGCCCAGAAGTCTTTTTTTTTTTTTTTTTTTTTTTTTTAATTTAATTTTAATTTTCGCAGGGCTTTAGATGAAGCTAGGAGCTCTCCGACTATTGAGTTTTATGCCTGTTATTATTACTGAGACTGGGGACTGAACCCTGAGCATTTGCACTGAGCTCCACCCCCAGCCCTTTTTTTTTTTTTTTATTTTGAGACAGAGTGTCATTAAGTCACTATATAGCCCAGGCTGAGCTCCAACTTGTGATCCTCCTGCCTCAGCCTCCCAGAGTGCTGGGATTAGAGGCGTACACCAGCAATTCTGGCTTCTTGGAGATTTTTTTTTAATTTTTATTTAATTTTTATTTTTATTTTTTTTTTAGAGTTTTGTATTTTATTTATTTATGTTTTTCTTGTTTCAGAACCTTTATTTGTTTATTCACTCATTTTTATGGCTGGTCCAGCCTGCCCCGAGGGCAGGTCTGGTGCAGCATGTGGTGCTGGGATCGAACCACAGTCCCTGAAGCCTTCCAAGCTTTCCCAAGCAGGCGCTTTAGACCACTGAGCCATCCCACTAGGCCCTTTATTTTTATTTTTTATTTATTTATTTTTTAAAATTCTCTTTGGCTATTTTTTAAATTTTTATTTTATTTTTTTTCTTGTTTCAGAACTTTTGTTTATTTATTTTTATGACCGGCTCAGCATGCCCTGAGGGCAGGGCTGGCGCAGCATGTGGTGCCAGGGATCAAATTGAGGTCCCTGCAGCCTCCTAACCTTTCCTAAGCAAGCACTTTACACCACTGAGCCATCCTGCCGGGCCCCTTGGAGATTTTTATTTATTTTTTATTTTTTTGACGGGAGTGGGGTTCAAACTCACAACCTTGCACTTGCTAGGCAGGAACTTGTGCCATGGAGCTATCTTCCCAGCCCCATCCTTGGAGATTTTTTGTTTGTTTGTTTGTTTTCGGGACCAGGGATTTTGGACATTTTTAAAACATTAAATTGTCCACTTCTATATAAGCTACTAGGGTTTTAAAACATTTTGGTTCATTTTTCCCCCCTCTTTGTAAATAGAAGAAATGTGAAAAATGGAGGTGAAAGCCAAAGGCTGGACCCCCTCACAGCCTTACTGTCCTGTCCCAACCCGTCTGAGTGCTGGTTTTGCTTCTCATTGCGTTGTCTGGGGCTGACCTAGCACAGTGGGTATGCAGATGGCGCCTACTGTGTGGCAGGCTGTTTGCCGAGTGTTTGGCTGTGTGTCCTCTGGTGTCTTTCTGTTTGACTTCTGTAGTTTGGAACTGGTGGTGTAGTATGCTTGAGGGGCATACCCTGGCTTACACATTGGCTGCAGCTGCAGGGGCCAGGGTGGGAATTGGAATTAAGGTCCATTTGGCAGTAAAACCATGGTATCGGAGCATATGAAGGAGTTTTTGTTGTTGTTGTTGTTCTGTGTGTTTAACGTATTTGTTTGAGGGCCTCACTATGAAGCTCCAACTTGTAGTGATTCTCCTGTCTTCAGCCTCCCCAGTGCTGGGATTCCAGGTGTGCGCCACCACACCCAGTGTCCGTGGCCCCCTCAGCATGCCCAGGGAGGGGTGCTGCACAGCATGTGGTACCAGGGGTCAAATCCCAGTCTCTGTACTTGCCTAAGCAGGCACTTAGTCTAATGAGCTATCTTACCGGCCCTGTTTGGTAGTGAGACAGAGTCCTGCTGTGTAGTTCAGGCTGGACTGAAGCTTTCTTAAGTCCCACTGGCCTGGAGCTCGAGGTCTCACTGTGCAGCCCAGGCTGGCCTCCAGTTCACAGTGATCTTTTTGCCTCAGCCTCCAGAAGTGCTACAGCTATAGCTGTATGCTCCTGCATTTGGCAAGATAGATTTTTTTTTTTAGAATTTTTTATTTTATTTATTTATTTATTTTTCTTGTTTCAGAACCTTTGTTTATTCACTCATTTTAATGGCCGGCTCAGCCTGCCCTGAGGGCAGGGCTGGTGCAGCATGTGGTGCCGGGGATCAAACTGCGGTCCCTGAAGCCACTCAAGCTTCCCGAAGCAGGCGCTTTAGACCACTGAGCCATCCCGGGCCCTCAGAACTTTTGTTTATTTATTTATTTTTATGGCCGGCTCAGCCTGCCCTGAGGGCAGGGCTGGCGAAACATGTGGTGCCAGGGATTGAACCGCCCGCCGTCCCTGCAGCTGCCTAAGCTTTCCTAAGCAGGTGCTTTAGACCACTGAGCCATCCTGCCGGGCCCACCAAGGTTTTCATACTGAGCTACATCCCACCTTTTCTCTTTTCCAAGTCCCCTTTTTTGTTGTTGTTTGTTGTTTTGAGATACAGTCTTGCTATGTGGTTTAGGCTAGCCTTGACTCACTGTGTAACACAGACTGGCCTTGAACTTAGTCATGCTCCTACCTGAACCTCCCAAGTGCTGGGATTTCAGGCATGGGCCCCTGCACAGCTAAATTTTTTATTTTATTTTTTTTCTTGTTTCAGAACTTTTGTTTGTTTATTTATTTATTTTTATGGCCAGTTCAGCCTGCCCTGAGGGCAGGGCTGGCACAGCATGCGGTGCCAGGGATCGAACCACGGTTCCTACAGCTGCCTAAGCTTTCCTAAGCAGGCGCTTTAGACCACTGAGCCATCCTGCCGGGCCCCTGCACAGCTAAATTTTTAAAAGAACTTGAGACAGAGCTTGCTGAATTGGTAAGTTGCACAGGCTGGACGCACTGGGGACAGGGCACAGTTGAACGTACAGTCCTTCTACCTGAGCCTCCTCAGTGGTAGAACTGTAGGTGTGCACCAGGAGGCCTGACAAGATGAGCTTACGTGTGCGTGTGTAGGGGGGTGTTTACTGGGAATGGAACTCAGGACTTCATGCTTGTGGTAAATCCCTGACCCCTAAATTGGGCTACTGGGCTTTTTAAAAATCGTTGTGTTCACTGGGGAGATAGCTCCATGGCACAAGTGCCTGCCTGGCAAGTGCAAGGTTGTGAGTTTGAACCCCAGTCCCTCAAAAAAAAAAAAAAAAAAAGTTGCATTCAGGGCTGGGGAGATAGCTCAGCTGTCTAAATGCCTGCTTGGCAAGCATGAGGACCTGGGTTTGATCCCTGGCACTGCATGCTGTGCTTGCCCCAAATCCAGGTGTAGTGGCACAAACCTGTAATCCCAGCACAGGGGGTGACTGATACAGGAGGATCACTAGTATCTGAACTGCATAGTAAGACCCTGTACCAAATAAATAAAAACAAAAATGGCCTGCAATATAGCTTACTGGACTAAGCACCTGCTCAGGCAAGCTCAGAAACCCATGCCACATGCCACGCTGGCCCTGCTCCCACCCCAGGCCCACTGAGCAGGCCACCAAGACTGGGTGTGGTGTTGCACACCTGTAATCCCAGCACTGGGGAGGCTGAAATCAGGAGGACCACTATGAGTCTGAGCTGGGTAGTGAGACCCTGTACCAAATACATTTAAATATAATGAAAATAAAATAGCTGTGGTCACAGAGGCCCCACTTTGCATTCTGTTGTTTTTACTTAATAGCATGTCAGAGTGCTTCCCACCTGCTGGCAGCTTTGACATCTAGTATTGCCATTTGGAGCGAAGAGGGGTCAGTCGTAGGCCTGAGTCAGAGACCCTGGCTGTGCAGGGACAGAGCAGAGTGTCCCCTAAGCCTTGGAGGTTCAAGTGACTGCCTGTGTCCTCCCCTACGTGGGTATTACGCACCGCTGCTCTGTGCAGCAGGAAATGCAGAGCCAGTTCTGGCAGCTTCTCAGGATGGGTGGTGACAGGCTATCGCAGGGCTGTATTTCCTGGCCACCTGGCCTCGCAGAACTGGGTGCAAAATTGCCAATGTTTCTGGCAACCTAGAGCTGGCTCTTCACCTGGCGGGGTATTTGTAGGTAATGCCAGCGCCACCTTCCATCACACCGAGCCTCCAAGTGGGTAGTGGGGAGTAGGAGAGCCAGATTCCTTCTGTGGGGAGGCGTGGGTGGGGGAAGACTTCCAGGAGGCAAGAGCTGCAGAGGATCAAGAATGTGGTTCTCCTGAGGTGGCAGCCCAGCCAAGAGGAGCCTAGCAGTGTCCTCTGCTCCTGCCCCTTGCCCTGCAGGGAGAAGGGCAGCCTGGCCCACAGTCTGCAGGTTGCCCAGGAGCAGGCCGAGGAGCTGCGGCAGGAGTTAGAGAAGCTGCAGGCTGCTCAGGAGGATCTGCGGGGGCAGAGAGACCGCCTGGAGGAGGAGCAAGAGGAGACGGCGCAGGACGGTGCCCGGGCCCGCAGGGAGCTGGAGCGCAGGTGGGTAGCTCCTCATCTCCCTGTCAGGCCCACAAAGCCACCTGGGGGTTCCTGGCTGTCCATGGGGATTGGGGATCATGCGCTATGTCCTGGACCTCCTCTTATCTGGGCGTGCACACTGCCACCTCCCGTGCTTTGGAAAGCCAAGACTCAGGGAGCTGTGGCCTCTTCTCAGGGGTCAGAGAACTGTTAGGAGCTGCAGCTTGGTCAATGTGAGCAACCATAATCAAATGTTAATGTTAATAATGACTTTTTTTAAAGTGACAGTAATTTTGCAGTAACAATGTTAAGTGCTAGAGACAACGTTAAGCACTTAGAGCAGTGGTTCTCAACCTTTCTAATGCTGTGACCCCACAATACAGTTCCTCATGTTGCAGTGACCCCAAACCAAAAAATAATTTTGGTGACTACTTCAAAACTGTTTGTTAAATTTAAACAATAAAAATATTAAATTAAAAAAAAAACTGTAATTTTGCTACAGTTATGATTCGGAATGTAAATACCCCATATGCATTGTGTATTCTCATTGCTACAAATAAAACATAATTTAAACATAGTGATTAATCACCAAAACAATATTTAATTATGTGTTGAGAAATATTTATTACTAATTCCAATAAATAACATTTCACCATGGCATAGCATGGGTTTAAATATGTATTTTCTGATGGCTTTAGGCGACCCCTGTGTTTTGGTTGTTCGACCCCTGCCCTGGGGTCGAGACCCACAGGTTGAGAACTGCTGACTTAGAGTCTCTCATTTAAGGTCCTGAGTTCAATCCTCAGTTCCATACACACACACACACACACACACACAAAGTATAGATCTCCTTTTTATGGAGGGTGAAACTGAGGCAGAGGGCTCAAAAACAGCTAGGATTTGAACCTTTGCCCCTCTGTCTCTGAGACCCAAGAGATAATGAGTACACTGCAGTAGTAGATACTGTTCTTGTGTCTGAAGACTCCTGGAAAGGTATGTCAGGTGCTACTTTATGTACTGCCTGTATTTTAAGAGCACATGTCCTTTAATCGCTTCACGGCACAGTTGTCATCCATTTCGCAGGCAGGAAACCTGAAGCCCAGAGTCACCGGGCTAAGAGGAGTGGGCTTGGTTGTCCCCCTGGGTGTAGCTCTCGCCCCCAGGCCTGCCCCCAACCCACCTTCCTGCTGGTTGCTCAAGGGGGTGGTATAACACAAGGTGCCCACTGATCATCTGTCCCGCAGCCACAGACAGCTGGAACAGCTGGAATTAAAGCGCTCGGGGCTGGCGAAGGAGCTGGTGGAGGTGCGGGAGGCACTGAGCTCTGCCTCCCTACAGCGGGACGTGCTGCAAGCAGAGAAGGCGGAGGTGGCCGAGGCACTGACCAAGGTGGGTCCCCGGTTTGCCACATAATCAGACCTGCCTCTGACTGTGGGCCCCACGCTGGCACAGCCAGATCTTTCCTTCAGGCCAATATCAGAGCTCAGTCCCAGACGGACCTTGCTCTCTGGACACAGGCTGGCCTCTGATTCCAGCTGCAGGCAGATTGACCTCGCCACATCTCGGCTTGGGGTCTCTTCCTGCCTCTTTGCACTCACCCCACCCCTCTCGGCCTGCAGGCAGAGGCTGGCCGCGTGGAGCTCGAGCTGTCCATGACCAAGCTGAGGGCAGAGGAGGCCTCTCTGCGGGATGCCTTGTCCAAGCTGAGCGCCCTCAACGAGAGCCTCGCCCAGGACAAGCTGGGGCTGAATCATGTCGTTGCCCGGGTGTGTTGTGCACAGTGAGCCCCCCCCCCCCACTTGTCTGCTGTACAGGGGCTGGGGGGGCACTGTTCTAGGCACTGAGACCTCCTAGAACCCAGACCCTCTTCCTGTCTGGCATGATCTGTGCCTCTCTTCTGGCTCTGGCTTTGGCTCTGGTGGCCTGACTCTCTACTAATGTATCAGAGAAGGAAGCACCGTAGCCTCCTTTATCTTTCTCCTCCCCAGGTACCCATCCCTGGCTGGTTTGGTCAGCGGGGACCCTAGGGAGGGATCCCTAGTCCTGGGGGATCCTTACTCACTTGCCTTGCTTACCTGTGCCCTGCAGCTGGAGGAGGAGAAGGCGACTTTGCTGGGGAGGCAGCGACAGGCAGAGCACGAAGCCACCTCGGCTCTGGAGGAGCAGCGGCGCCTGGAGCAGCTGCGGCTGGAGCAGGAGGTGGAGCGGCAGTGCCTGGAGGGCTCCCTGCACTCTGCTGAACAGGCCCGGGATGCACTGGAGCAGCAGCTCCACATGCTGCATGGCGAACACAGCCTGCTTCAGGAGCAGCTGGCCCAGGTGGGCTGAGCCCCATGCAGAAGCGGGGGCGAGAGTGAGTGGGGAGGGGCTCGGGAGCCTGCTTCTGGATTTAGGTCCAGCCCCAGCTCTGGTAGTTAAGGACCTTGGACATACCACCCCACTTCCCCGGCCTCAGTTATGCCCCTATAAGCTGGGGCTGACAGCTCATGGCAAAAGCTGGTGAGCATCCTTGCTTTTGTACAGCAGTACATTCCCAGTCTAAAAGGCTATGACGTGACCCAGAACAGATATGTAGCATGGGGCAGAGGCTTGGCTCGGCCTTGGCCTGGGCTAGGGAACCCCGAGTCAGAATGCTGTGTGGTGAGCAGGCCCTGGTGCTGGGAGTGGTGCTCAGAGTCCTGGGTGGGGACAGCTCTCCCGGCAGCTGAGCGGGAGGGAGCATGAGCTGGAGCAGGCCCAGCGGGAGTCGCAGCGGCAGGTGGAGGCACTGGAGCGAGCAGCCCGGGAGAAAGAGGCGGTGGCCAAGGAACGAGCCAGCCTGGTTGTGCAGCTGGCGGCGGCGGAGCGCGAAGGCCGGACCCTGGCAGAGGAGGCCACGCGCCTGCGGTAAGCCTCAGGTTCTGCTCATCCCTTATGGGCCTGGGGGTGGGAGTCCTGCATCAGGACCTGCCCTGTGCTAGTGTTGGCTCACAGGGGCAGTTGCTTAGGAGCCAAGCTTGCCAACAGAGCCAGTTAGGGCTCAGCCTTAGCCAGGGAGCCCGGCTCCGGCTGGCAGGTAGGTTGGCACCAGGCCCCTGGCTGGCCACGCCCTGACAACTACAGTTTCCTGGGGCTTAAGAGGCCGAATCCCAGGGCCTCAGGGCCTCACAAACTGTTTGTGTCACAGTTTGGAGAAAGAAGCCCTGGAGAGCAGCCTGTTTGAGGTGCAAAGGCAGCTGGCCCAGCTCGAGGCCCGCCGCGAGCAGCTGGAAGCCGATGGACAGGCCCTGCTGGTGGCCAAGGAAACCCTGACCGGTATGCAGGGTGGGCATAGGGGGGGCATCAGCCTCTGCCAAACTGCAATCTTGGGCTCTAGGCTGTCACAGAGGTTTGGTACACTGGCCTGGGATTCTGACTGACCTCGGTCCTATCTCTTCAGGGAGCAAGTTCCTTCCACTTGTGGGCTGTAGAGTCCTCATGTGACACCAGGGCTGGGAATGCCCCTTTCTAGGGCTGTTGCCAAGCTGAGGTTGGAGGAGCAGGTGAAAGCCTGGGCACGGTGCCTGGCATGGGCAGCCACGGCGTGGGGACAGTGGGAGAGCTCTGAGCTCCCTGCAGAGCCTGCGGCGGCCTTTCCCTCCACTCTGTGGCCCCGTAGTTGCTGCATAGCATCCCCATGTGATCCCCAGCCGGTCTCTGTACCTGAGGAGTTTCCTACTCAGGAAAGGTTGCTGAAGCACCAACTTGGGTCACAGAAATTCATTTTCTTGTCTTTGTCCCCCTGGGCCAGACAGAGACAGGGAGGGAAATGGTGGCTTCCCACCCAGGGAATGGTGTGTGGCTGCTCCATGACTGGCTGCCCCCTGTACCTTGTCACCTCCATGAGTACTGACAGTTGGTTTCTGACCCAGTATGTTTCTGGTGGCCATGACCAAGCCTAGAGTTATGTGAAGGTGGGCAGCATTGGACAGACACCCACCTCTGAGCCCCTAGTTCCTTCTCTGTAGATGAGAAGAGCGGCTAACCAGACACGTTGCAAAGATGAGAAGCACTTGGTTAGAAATGGCACTTGGGCTGGGGAGATAGCTCAGTAGAATAAGCACTTGCCTGGCAAGCTCAAGGGCCTGCGTTCAATCCCCAGTTCCAAAAAAGAAAAAGAAAAAGAAAAAAGAAATGGTGGTTGTGTGCGCCAGTGAGATAGCTCAGCACGGGGACCCTGGCTTGATCTCTGGTACCACATGCTACACCAGCTCTGCCCCCAGGGTGGGTTGGGCTGGCAACACACACACAAAAAGTAAGAAATAGGGATTGTATTTTTGGCATCCTCTCCATCCACGGGCCCTTCTCATCGATCATTGTATCCCTTGATGCTTGATGGGCAGACGGAGGCAGAGCCATTGGGCCATTTAGTAGCTGGGAAAATGGGGACCCAAAGAGAGTGAGGCACTTCTCCAAAGCAGCCCAACCCAGGTGCTAGGCAATTCTACACCCCTCCCCTGGGTGCCCTGCTGGCCCTGGGGAGGTTTTGACCCAGCCCTGTTTTAACCCTGGCCCTCTGTGCAGGGGAGCTGGCAGGCTTGCGGCAGCAGGTAACAAACACAGAGGAGAAGGCAGCTCTGGACAAAGAGCTCATGGCCCAGAAGCTGATGCAGGCTGAGCGAGAAGCCCAGGCCTCTCTGCGGGAGCAGCGTGCAGCCCACGAAGAGGACTTGCAGCGACTATATCGAGAGAAGGTTTGGGCAGGGGGTGGGGACAGTGTGGGCTCAGAGCCTCTGTTGCTTCTGTGTTTCCAGAGGAATCATCTTCCCATCTCTGCTGTGCACGTGGCAGGGACAGGAGGGGAGATTCATGTGACAGGAGCGTCCTCCTCAGATCTACAGATTTGCCTGACATGATGGCATACACCCGTAATCCCAGCACTCTGGGAAGCTGAGGCAGGAGGATCACAATGTTTGAACCCCACCTGGGCAACCTAGTGACTCAGCAAGACCCTGTCTTTTTAACATTTTTTTTTTTTTTAATTATGACCAGCCCAGCCTGCCGTAGAGATGGGGTTGGTGCAGCATGTGGTGCTGACGATCAAACCTCGGTCCCTGCAGTTGCCTAAACTTGCCTAAGGAGGCATTTTAGACAGCTGAGCCATCTCACCAGCCCCATTTTTGTTGTTGTTGTTGTTTCAGAACTTTTGTTTGTTTATTTATTTTTATGGCCGGCTCAGCCAGCCCTGAAGGTAGGGCTGGCGCAGCATGTGGTGCTGGAGATCGAACTGTGGTTCCTGCAGCTGCCCAAGCTTTCCCAAGCAGGCGCTTTAGACCACTGAACCATCTTGCTGGGCCCCTCGCCTGCCCCATTTTTAAAAAAATCTTTTTTTTTTTGTTTGTTTATTTATTTATTTTTATGGCTGGCTTAGTGCAGCATGTGGTGCCGGGGATCGAACTGCGTTCCCTACAGCTGCCCAAGCTTTCCTAAGCAGGTGCTTTAGACCACTGATCCATCCTTCCAGGCCCCTTAAAAAATCTTTTTAAAAAAATCATTTATTTATTTGGTATAGGGTCTCTCTACACAGCTCGGACTCATAGTTACCCTCTCTCTCAGCCTCCTCTGTGCTGGGATTATAAGCACGTGCCACCATGCCTGGTTTTCGGTGGCCAGCATGGTGGGCCTAGTGTGAGGCTGGGACAGCATACAGTACCAGGGATTGAACCCAGGTCCTTGTGCCTGCCAGGCAGGAGCTTAGACTGCTGAGCTATCTCCCTGGCCCAAGACCCTGTCTTAAATAGTAAAAGTCTGAGGATGTAGCTCAGTGTGAAGGTCTTGGGTTCAACCTTCAGTATTGCAAAATCAGAATCAAAACAAAATGCAGCTTCTGAGACCCCAAAGGAGATTCAGCCCTAGCAGTTCTGGTGGAGGGGATCCACAGTAACACTTGAGAAAGGCCAGCTTGCATGTGACGGAAGAGCACGTTCACTTGCGAACATGTGCTGTTCGTATATTGAGGTCACACTGGAAGGCCGGCCAGATAGCTTGTCAGACTTAAGCGCCTGCTTAGGCGGGACATAGCAGTCAGGGGTTCCATCCCTGTTGTTCTTGAGCCAGCCCTGCCCTCGGGCACACAGATGGTGATCTGGGCGTGGTGGCAGTGCCTGTAATCCCAGCACTTGGGAGGATGAAAGCAGGAGGCTCAATGAGTCCGATCTATGTAGCGAGACCCTGTAGACCCTGTACTAAATACATAAAAATAATAATAATAAAATTAAAAAAGGCTCACTCTAGAGCCTCAGCACATAGGAAATACAGTGGGCCAAGGCGAGGAACACTGGCTCTGGACTTTTTGAGTTTAAGTCTGATCTTGTTCCCACTGTGGACACTGATGCTATGTAAAGTCTCTCATTTCCCCATCTGTAGACATGGGTGTGGGGTATGGTATCGCAAGGGTGATGTGAGCTATGCTATATCCATGGGTTAGCATAGCAACCAACACTTAATAAGTGCTCCATAAACTGGACTTGGTGGCGCACGCCTGTAATCCCAGCACTTGGGAGGCTGAGGCAGGAGGATTAGTGCAAGTTCAAGGACCAGCCTGGGCTACAAAAGTGAGATCAAGGTCAGTCTGAATTGTATAGTGAGAGAGGGGCTGGGAAGATAGCTCTGTGGTTGTGCCTGCCTGGCAAGTGCAAGGTCGTGAGTTTGAACCCTGGTCCTGAAAAAAAAAAGATGAACTATATAGTGAGACCTTGTCTAAAAGACAAAAAAAAAAAAAAAAAAAAAAAAAAAAATGCTCCATAAAATACTGTTACTCATCCTGGGACACTCTCCACAGTAGCCCTAAGGTCAGGACCCAAGAACTGCTCCTAATTTCCAGGGCTGCCATTTACCCTGTGTTCTTGGTGTGGGTGGGATTATCACACCTCTCCAGCAGGTGGCAGCATATCAAAGGGTACCTGGCTGTGGGGGAACACGCCTGTAGTCCCAGGATTTAGGAGGCTGGGGCAGCAAGAGGATTGGTGCAAGTTTGAGACCAGCCTGGCCTACAAAAAGTGAGCTCAAGGCCAGCCTGAACTGCATAGTGAGACCCTGTCTCAAAGAGATTAAAAAAAAAAAAGACCACTCATAAGGATAGTTTCCCTCTCTTTTGCTGGGCATGGTTGCGCACGCCTGTAACCCCAGCACTTGGGAAGCTGAAGCAGGAGTATCGGTGCGAGTTTGAGACCAGCTTGGGCTACAAAAAGTGAGCTCAAGGCCAGCTTGAACTGTATAGCGAGACCCTGCATCAAAAAGACAATAAAGAAAGAAAGAAAAGGTGCCACTCTGCTTTTGAGAAAGTTCTGGGGGGCAGTTCTAGATCTGGCATTTGCTCTTGGCACCCCCTGTGGGTGTTCTTTGCTAAGTGTTCTGCCCACCCACGTACCCAGTCTTCAGGGAGCCAGACCACCCCTTACTCCTTTGCTGTTGGTCCTGCCTGGCTCTGCTGTGGGCCTGGGGCCTCTTCTCTCCCTGGCTGACTGCTGTTCGGCCATCTTCTGGGAGCATCTGACTGCAGCCCAAGGTGGCCACCACCTTTGGGGCTGTCATAGCCCTGGTTCATCCTGGTCACAGCATTCATCACCCCACCTTGTAGTGTCCTAGTCACCATCCTATCTCAAAACTGTGGGGTGTAGATTACCTTGATCCCATGGGTTGGGTTGGGGACTGTGTCCCCCCATCTTCCCCTGTGTGTCACATACATTGTGTGTGGTCCCCAGGAGGCGGCCTGGAGGGAGCTTCAGGCAGAGCGGGCCCAGCTGCAGGGCCAGCTGCAGCGGGAGCGGGAGGAGCTGCTGGCCAGACTGGAGGCCGAGAAGGAGGAGCTGAGCGAGGAGATCGCAGCCCTGCAGCAGGAGCGCGACGAGGGCCTGCTCTTGGCTGAGAGCGAGAAGCAGCAGGTGGGTGAGCCCCAGGACGGCCTCATGATTCCCCAGGTGGTGTCCACTGATCCACCCAGCAGCTAGGGGCCTTCAGGGAAGCCGCTTCCCTCCTGGCTCTCAGTTTGCCCACCTACATGTCCAGGGTTTCTGTTGCTCTTGAGCCCACACCTCTGTGCCATACTCAGGCCACTGAGCCCCAGCACAAGGTGTGAGGGGCCTCACTGTGCTGCTTAGACTGGCCCAACTCCTAGTTCTGTGTCCCCTACCATGGTCCAGGCCCTGTCTCTAAAGGAGTCTGAGAAGACAGCGCTGTCTGAGAAGCTGATGGGCACACAGCACAGCCTGGCTGCCATCTCCCTGGAGATGGAGCGGCACAAGCGAGATGCGCAGAGCCGGCAGGAGCAGGACCGGGTAGGACAAGCCGGACAGCTGAGCGGGGAGCTCACCTCCCTTTGGGAGATGGCACAGCTCTACCCTGGGAAGCCCCTGAAGTCTGGGAGAGACCACCAGCATGGATAGCACTTGTAGGGCACCGAGGGATGAGCAGGAGCCTGGCCACCCAGTGGGAGGAGCTATGTTTGGAGCAGAAAGTGCACAGTTGGGCCTGTGGGTTAATTAGAGAGAGAGGGACCAGCACCCCACAAATTTTCTGAGGAGCCCATCTGTCCCAGAGCACTGTGAATGCCCTGACGTCTGAACTTCGGGACCTTCGGGCCCAGCTTGAAGAGGCCTCTGCTGTCCATGCCCAGGAGGTACAGAGGCTGCAGGAGCAGGCCCGGGACCTGGGCAGGCAGCGGGAGTCCTGTCTGCGTGAGGTGAGCACCTACTATTGTCGATAGCACATACCAGCAAATGCTGCACCTGCCAGTGGGGGTCCTGGTCCTGCTGGGGACCCAGCAGGGGTAACTTTCCTCCCTGAATTGAGCTGAGCATGGTGGTACATGCTACTTGTCGAAAAGACAAAAAAAAAAAGAAAGAAAGAAAGAAAGAAAGAAGGAAGGAAGGAAGGAAGGAAGGAAGGAAGGAAGAAAAAAAGAGGGGCCCAGCAGGATGGCTCAGTGGTCTAAAATGTCTGCTTAGGAAAGCTTGGGGGGCTTCAGGGACCGTGGTTCGATCCCGGGCACCACATGCTGCGCCAGCCCTGCCCTTGGGGCAGGCTGAGCCTGCCATAAAAATGAGTGAATAAACAAAGCAAAAGGTTCTGAAACAAGAAAAAAAATTAAATTAAAAAAAAAAAAAACATGCTGCCGGGCGTGGTGGCTCATGCCTGTAATCCCAGCACTCGGGAGGCTGAGGCAGGAGGATTGGTGCGAGTTCGAAACCAGCCTGGGCTACAAAAGTGAGCTCAAGGCCAGCCTCAACTGCATAGCGAGACCCTGTCTCAAAAAGACAAAACAAAACAAAAAAAACATGCCGTTGGTCAGATCACTGTGTGCTGTATGGCTCGCAGCCTGCTGGGCACTCTCAACTGATGACTGTCAGGCCCAAATACCGGCAACCCCACTGTCCTGTGGGGTCCAAGTCTCCGCAGAGGGGACTGGGTTGCCGCCCTGTAGCCAGTGACGCGGCACACAGATCCATTCTTGCCAAAGCTCCCACTTTGTGGGAGCCCTGACCTTTTTCTGGGCTCCCAGGCAGAAGAGCTCCGGACTCAACTGCGCCTGCTGGAGGCTGCGCGGGATGGGCTGCGGCGGGAGCTGCTGGAGACGCAGCGCAAGGTGCGTGAGGGCCAGGAGAGCCTGGAGGCCCAGCGCAAGGAGGCCAGCGAGCTGCGGCGCAGCCTGAGCGAGGGTGCCAAGGAGCGCGAGGCCCTGCGGCACTCCAATGAGGAGCTCCGGGCGGCTGTGAGGAGGGCTGAGAGCGAGCGCATCAGGTGCGGGGACCCAGGCTCCTTCCCAGACCTGGTCGGGGCCCTGAGGATACTGTATGGTTGCAGATTCTCTGCACCCTACCACATGAATCAGTTCAGGTGGCTGCGGACAGAGATGGGTCCAGGTCTGGACCCTATCTGCTGCTATTGCCTCCTAGTGCCTGGAGGGTAGAGGGGCCACATGGGCAGGCAGCAGGTGGGACACATCCCGGCCATGGTGGACCTGGTGAGGGCCAGTGAGCCGCACCGCAGACTGTGCCCTCTGTCCTCTCCAGCCTGAAGCTAGCCAATGAGGACAAGGAGCAGAAGCTGACACTCCTGGAGGAGGCTCGGGCAGCTGTGGGCAAGGAAGCCGGCGAGCTGCGCTTGGGGCTGCAGGAGGTGGAGCGCTCCCGGCTGGAGGCCCGGCGGGAGCTGCAGGAGCTGCGACGGCAGGTAAACCTCCGCCTCCTGTCTGTGTACACATGCAGCCTCACTATCCGGAGGAGAGGGGCTGGGGTCTTGTCCAGCTCTGAAGGAGCCCTTGAACAGCCAGTGGAATAGGCGTGTGGTGGATAAGGCTGAAGAGCTTGTAAAGAACCAGATGGTGGATGTTTCCAGCCAACCTGTTGCTCACATGGGCTCTGTCGCCTCTACTTGTTACCCTGCTGCCTGCATAAAAAAGCACCTGCAAGCAGGTGCAGGCGCAGGCGCAGAGGCTGGCGGTTTCATCTGCAGGCCTGCTGTGCTGGCCCCGCCCCTAGGGTGTGCTGAGACTGGGCGTGGTGGCACACACCTGTAATCCCAGCTCTTGGAAAGCTGTAAACGGGTGGATCACTACGAGTGTGATCTATTGGTAAGATGTTGAACACCCTGTAGACCCTTCCTAAAAAGAACAAAAGATAAAAGCAGTCCTAGAGGAGGTCGAATGTGGCTCAGCAGTAGCACATGTGCTTAGCTTGCTGGAGGGCCGGGATTTGTTTGTTTTTTTGTCTTTTTGAGACAGGGTCTTCTCGCTATGTAGATCAGGCTGGCCTTGAGTTCACTTTTATAGCCCAGGCTGATCTCAAACTCACACGGATCCGCCTGCCTCAGCCTCCCAAGTACTGGGATTACAGGTGTGCATCACCATGCCTGGCTAGCGCCAGGGTTTGATGCCCAAAACAGAAAGTAAGTTTATAGCACCCAGCATGGTAATACAGACTTGTATTTCCTGAAGGAGGAAGGCAGGAGGATCACTGCAAGTTTGAGGCTAGCCTGTACTACATATTGAGACTCTGTCTCAAACAGCCCTCCTTACTTAATAAAGTAGGTTGTTTTTTTTGTTGTTGTTTTTTTTTTCTGGGACCGGGGATTGAACTCAGGTCCTTGCTCTTGCCAGGCAAGTGCTTATTCTACTGAGCTATCTCCCCAACCCCTAATAAAGCAGTTTTTAATTATTAAAAGCAACAACAGAAAAATGTAACTGCTACGCTTACACCCCTTCAGATATAAGATCCGGGCATGGTGGTGCATGCCTATAATCCCAGCACTCGGGAGGCTGAGGCAGGAGGATCAATGCAAGTTCGAGACCAGCCTGGGCTACAAAAGTGAGCTCAAGGCCAGCCTCAACTGCATAGCGAGACCCTGTCTCAAAAAGACAAAAAAAACCCCCAAAAAAACCCAAAAGTGAGCTCAAGGCTAGCCTGAATTGCAC
>PVJA010033008.1:0-17536 GCA_004027025.1 Myocastor coypus
TTTTTTTTTTTTTTTTTATGAGCTCTGTATTAGACAAAAGTTTTTATTAGCCCAGCAGTCTTTTGAGGGGGTGGAGAGTGGTTTGAGGCAGGGTCTTGCTGTACATAGTCCAGGCTTGCCTTGAACTCACTATGTGGCCCAGGCTGTTTTTATTTGTTTCTCCTTTTTGAGACAGGATCTTGCTGTGTTTGCTTGCCAGGTTGGACATAACCTGGACTGTTCTAGCCTACTGAGTAGCTAGGACTACAGGCACATACAACCAAGATAGGCCTGCCTAGTAGTCTTTAAATAATTTTAAAATTTGTTTCTTTATTTTATCCTGGTTGTATTTTAAGCAACTGTACCAGTAAAATCCTTTTTTGCTCCCACCTGCAATATTGGTATGGCTATAAATTATCATCGTATGTTTGCTAAGTAATAAGCTATTTGCTTTGTAGGCTACATGAAGATAGAAATAAAAGAATGAGACCACTAAACATGATTAGAATTTTTAATAGTTCCTTTCTGTACTTAGGGATTACCTGTCTTCCTCTATTTTGGAAACATCTCATTTAGAAAGACAGTAATCTGGAGGAGGAAAAATACAGCACTTTTTGAAGGCAGGTTGCAAGGTTTTGGAGTGGTAGGTGGTGAGAAATGGACAGAGAGGTGAGCGATCAGGCAGATTGAGTGTAGGGTGACTGGGGAGCAAACCAGAGTGCTCTCTCTGGTCATCTGTGTTGGTGATCTATCACGAACTGAACTCTTGAGGGTTAAAGTGTCCCTGTTGAATTGTCAGACCTATTCCTCTTAACTGATATAGCCCAACACAGTAGAATAGAGGGCAAAACAACTGTTTATAGACAGAGACACAGAATGGCTCTTAAATTTGAAAGATTTCATTTATTTGGAAGGAATAATTTGAATGGGGTGGTGAAGCAGCTAAGTTAACAGTTTGAAAGTGAGAGATGAAGTTAGGGCTCTTACCCTTGGGGGCTTGTGGGTAGGTAGAAGGTAGTGTGAAAAGACATGGAGGCAGACCAAGAACTTGGGAAAGGTGGGGGCAGAGCTGGAGTAGGGTTATGACTGTCCTGCAGTGTTTAATGGTATGTAAGTTTTAGTTTCCCCACAGCCAACATTTTCTAAGGATTGTCAAATTCTGTGCTTGCTTATGGTTTCAAAAGATCACAGAATAGAAACTGTGGAACCAAGCTGTCTTTGCTCATCTGGGTAGAGTCCTGCTCCATAGCAGAACCCTTCCCTTCCACACCAACAGGTGGTGAGCAACTTGGATTGACTTGGGATGAGGGATAGCATTAGCTTGGCAATTTGTACTTTGCTATTGACATTAGTGACTTGATTTAACTACTCAGATAAAAGTTGGCAATTTCAGACATGTAGAATTCAAATTATTGTTTCTCTCTCTCTCTCTCTTTCTCTCTCTCTCTCTCTCTCTCTCTTTCTACTGGGAATCTATCTCAGGACCTGGCACTTGTTATTAGGCATTGTCTTGTGTGTGTGTTGTGTGTGTGTGGGGGGGTCTTAGATGTAGTTCAGGCTGACCTTAAACCCCTATGGGCTGGGCCGGCCTCAAAGTCATACTGAATTTGTCCCACCTCAGCCTCTGGAATTGTGGGATTACAGGCATGGCTTGAAATTAATGTTAATTGAAGCAGTGAAAGCAGGCTAGAGAAATAAATGATTGCCTAAAGCTTAATTTTCATGTGAGAGTATTTTGAACAATGTACTTGGAGTTGAAAAGAAGATGTAATTGTACAGCATGACAATAGTCATGAGATTTTATAGATTATTTACAGAGAAAATATTTAAGTATTATTAGAGTGTAGCATAAGCATTTCATAGCACTTGAGAAAAGGTCCTCTGGGAGTAGGTGGACCGGTCACCTTGCATTTCTTATGTACCTCAGATAAGCTGTGTAGAGTTATGGTCTATGGCAGTATTGAGCTCTGGAGGTCTTTTTTGGGGGATATGGGATTTGAACTCTGGGTCTCACACTTGCCAGACAGGTGCTATGCCACTGGTTTATATCCCCAGCCCTGGATAATTTTTCTTAAAGAAGAGTCATAAGTATATACAGAGAAGACTAGTAGTTAAATATTCCTATCCTTAATTTTTGATGGAAAGACCTAGTCAGTTTTGTAATTAGTTTGTTGATGTATTTGTGGCTTAGATGAGGAAAAACTGAGAAACTGTGATACAGTAGTTGACAGATCTTTGAAAATGATAGAGATAGAATAGAAACCGATAAGAATTTGGGGTTGCTGGGTGTCCTTGAGAAAAGTGACCCCACTGAAAGAGCGAGTCACAGGGAAGTTCTGCTGATCCCTGAACTGTCAGCCTGCCCTTCCTCCCTCTGTGAATGGGAGGCCCCAGAGCCTGGTCTCACCATTGTTTGTATAGTAAGGAAGGATTTAGTACGAACACGTGGCCCTCATTTATGGATGACAATCTGCAAAATCCTGTTTCAAAGACAGAGAAACAGACAACATCAGAACTGAGTGGTTGTAGAAACAAAAGAGGAACTTTAAAAAATTGTCCAAATGTCATTCGGCAGGTCATGTATTCACACTAGGTCTTGATTTCCTCACCTACAAATGAAGGAAAAATGTGCTGGAATCATCTCCTAAAGCTCCTGTTGGTTCTGGGTGAATATGTCCAGTTTGAATAGATGGGGATGAGAGGGAACATTTATCTAACAGTATCTGCTGTGTGCATTCCACGTGTTTTATGTGTCATAATTCCCTTATTCCTTCATTATTTTGTTTGGTCCATAAATCACGTCGTAAGTTTGGGATTTTTACAAGTGAGGATGAGTAGTATGGGCAGTTCAGTTAGTACTGAGAAATGGTCAGCAGTGATTCCTTTATAAATTGGACTAAAATGAAAACGTCACAGTTGTTCTGCTTTTGTATTTCTATTTTCTTACAAGTAACTTTTTTTTTTTTTTTTTTTTTTTTTTTTTTTTTTTTTTTTTTTTTTTTTTTTTTTTTTTTTTTTTTTTTTTTTTTTTTTTTTTTTTTTTTTTTTTTTTTTTTTTTTTTTTTTTTTTTGTGGAACCGGGGTTTGAACTCATAACCTTGTACTTGCCAGGCAGGCACTTGTGCCATGGAGTTATCTCCCCAGCCCCTTACAAGTGACTTTGAAATGAACTTTTTAGATATAACAAGATCTTAAATAGAATTTTTTTTTTCTTTTCCTGATTACTTGAGTTGGAGGCAGTAAATGAGAAGTTTTTCATGTCTGAATCCTGAACCATTGTGAAGAAAAAAGACATAATTCAGATAGTACTTTGAACTAAACTGGAGAACATGATGAACTAAAACTAGAGAATATGATTTGAATGTTTGTAAAAAAAGTTTCAATATGTGTTAGCTTCATAATTTTCTGCTGCAGTAACAAAATTCTTGAGGTGGGTAACTTATGAAGAGAGGAAGTTGCTTGCTGTAGTTCTGGAGGCTGAGAAGCCAAGAGTGTGGTGCCCATGCCTCATGGGCATCTGATGAGCATCTGTTGAGTGCCCTTTGTTGTGTGTCAGAATGTGCAGAGGATATCACAAGGCATGACACAGCAAGTGTGCCAGGTGGTGTTTTTGCTCCCCTGTTCTGATAAAGCCACACTTGCCATCTGAGGGGTGCCACCCTCACCACTATCTAATCTGGATTCCCAAAGCCTCTTCTCTGAATAGCATTAAGATATGAATGTGGGGATTACATTTCTAGGGCATGAACTTCGAGTCACAGGATGAGTCATCATCAGGCTTCAGGTACTGTACCAAATTTCAGGATGAACCTGCCTGCCTGTGCATTGGCAGCGCTAGATGGCCAGGCTTCCTCCTGTGAAGCTGCTCTCACGTAGCCAGCAGCTTTACCAAGCCTGCAGGGGTGTGCTTCTGGAGTGCGTTTGGCTCTCAGAAAGGAGGAGGGAGGGCTGAGCTGGGCTCCATCCTAGTGTCTGGTCCTCACCTTTGTGGATTAAGAAGTCACTAGGGTTTCTAGGAAGGGACAGAGAGGCCCAGATGGCGAGCTCGAGGGATGCTCTCCTTGTAACACAATGAGGCAGACTTTTGGCTTCCAACATGAACTGCTCTTCTGTTCCCAAAACTAATACCATTCTGGATAAATTGCTTTCTTTTGTATGATATATCAGCTTTTGGAAAAGTGAACTTGGATTAAATAACAATACAGAACCTCTATGCTTACTGTTGCTAGAGCCAGTGCTGCTACCATTTCTATTTTATTTTTTGGCAGGACTGAGGTTCAAACTCATGACCTTGCACTTGCCAGGCAGGCACTTGTGCCATGGAGCTATCGCACCAGCCCCCACTATTTCTACTTTAGTAGAAGCCAAAGTAGAATATTCTGGTATATTTTATTTACTCAGTATAGTGAGGAAATCACTGTGTGATTTAACAGTCATACTTTTCAGATAAATCCCTTTATTTATTTATTTATTTAAGATTTTTTTTTTTTCCTTGTTTCAGAACTTTTGTTTGTTTATTTATTTTTATGGCTGGTTCAGCCTGCCCTGAGGGCAGGGCTGGCGCAGCATGTGGTGCCGGGGATCGAACTGCGGTCCCTGAAGCTGCCTAAGCTTTCCTAAGCAGGCGCTTTAGACCACTGAGCCATCTTGCCGGGCCCCTTTCAGATTAAATTCCTTTAGAACTGTAAAACTCCTTGATCGTTCCACATTTTGGGGAGCAGATGGTATTAATACAAGATGTGATTTTAGGGCCGGGCAGGATGGCTCAGTGGTCTAAAGAGCCTGCTTAGGAATGCTTGGGCAACTGCAGGGACCGCAGTTTGATTCTTGGCACCACATGATGTGCCAGCCCTGCCCTCAGGGCAGGCTGAGGTGGCCAAAAAAATAAACAAACAAAACTTCTGAAACAAGAAAAAAAAAAAAAAATAAAATTAAAAAAAAAAAAAGATGTGATTTTAAAATACATTGAGTGGACTGGGGAGATAGCTCAGTGGCCTAAGTGCCTCCTTGGCAAGTATAAGGTCCTGAGTTCAATTTCCAGTACAATAAATAAATAAATTTTAAAAATATATTTTTTTTTTTTTTTGTACAGAGTCTTGCTATGCAGCTCAGACTCCTAGTGATCCGTTATTTCAGCCTTCCCAGAGCTGGGGTTACAGGCATGTACCACCATGCATGGTTTCGGTGGCTGGCACAGTACAGGGTTGGCACAGAATCATGTACCAGTGGTCAAACCTGGGTCCTTATGTTTGCCAGGCTGGTGCTGAGGCTGTTGAGCTGTCTTCCTAGCCAAAAAAAAAAAAAAAAAAAAAAAAAAAAAAAAAAAAAAAAGTGCTTCAATAAGAACATATTACAATAAAAGACACATTGTTATTTATTCTCCTCAGTGCTCCCTCTCACTTTGAATATACTCACCCTATAGTTCTTGGCACTTTCTGAAGTACTTCTAGAATTTCTCTTTGTGAGCGTCTTTATGATTGCCTTGATGTACGGAATAGATTCAACACATTCAAAAAGATTCACAGTAATTTCTGTCAAAACATTAGGCTGTGTCCTCATTCACCTTATTTATTCACTGGATCTGGCACTGTTCAACTATTAAGTCTTCCCCAAAGTTGAAATAACTGTGAAAGATAAATGTTTAGAATTGATTTGAGATACCCAAGCAGCTAAGATAGCTGAACTGGAGACACTCAGGAGTGAGGATTTCCAGAACTGTTTCAGGAAGTGGCAAGACAAAAGGAAATATTTGAGAGAATAGTAGAATAGTAATAATGACTTTTTTTTTAAAAAAAGAACTATGATACATTTTTAAAAATTTAAATTCATTGTATCAATCATATTGCACAGATACAAGACTTTAAGCAAAAACTGTCCCCTTACTGTGACTATTGAAGTTTTTGTCCTGGACAACATTGAGGGTTTTTTTTTTGGTACTGGGGATTGAATTCTGGATCTTGTGCTTGCCAGATAGGCGCTATGCCAAAGCCCTCTCCCCAGCAAGGTATCAAGGTTTAAACATGCTTTCCCCTTACACATTGTTTTTTCCTAATAGGAACGGAAGATATTCAGACCAAAGATTTTTCTTGGCAACTGGCTCGACAATTTCTGAAGCAACATTTTTAGTCAACAACAAGTAAAGCAAATTTGCCCAACTAAATTATTCATAAGAATTATAAAACTTGTCACTTAGGATGGATGTTGGTATATTCAGGTCACTTAGGAGGCTGTGGTTAAAAATAAAATGACCTAAATATATAGCTCTAGTTTCTTTCCTTCTTTTTTTTAGAGAAAAGTTTAAGCTTTTAATTTTTGTTTGACATTGGATTCAGGTTCTATTTCTGTGGGGAATGTAAGGAGCTACTTTGCCAATGTTCTAAATAAAGGCAAATTCTTCTCATCTTGTTGGTTTCTCATAGTGTATGTAGCTCCTTTCTTCAGACCAGATTATATACATTTTTGTTTCCTTTTTGATATGTGAGGGGTATATGAATGGTAGAAAAACTAGGGAAAGTTGTGAGCAAGTGGGTCTGCAGGAAAACCTAGAGAGAGCTTGTTAATTATTCTAAATGCAGCTTTCACATGTTAGAGGAATTTGCTTTGGGATAGTAACTGGAGCATAAAACATTAGAGATCAGTTATGTATTTAAGGAGATGAGATAGCAGGACATATTGAAGACATATTGTTTTCTGTTTGCTGGACAAAGCAGGGGTACTTATGTCATATTCCTGCAGTAAAATTATGTCCCAAGAGAGAGAGAAACAGAATAACACATCTTTACAGACCCAAACTTCATAGAATATTCTTGGAAATATTTATAAAATGCTTATTTGTCTGAAGAAGAGAAAAAGTCCTACGATATTAAAGATTACCTCAGCTTTTGCCTCCTGGATCTTAACAGGTAAGTAGAGAACTCGGTATTTTTGTTTTATACTTCTCTGTGATTTGTAGCAGTGTGGTGAATTTGCAAGGCACTGGATATTCTGCATGTCGGTGAGTTAGTGAGCTGTTTTGCAGGAGAAGGTAGAGTTATTGATTCTTCCCTGTAAGTTCACCACACAGGACTGCCTGCACAGCTACTGCATTTGTGGGATGCTTATTTGAAGACTGCCCTGTGTCCACTTGATAGAAGAGACACCTGGACATCTGACCTGAGGACCAGGTTGTGGCTAAGCTGATTTCCTAAAGCTTCTTGTACAAAGTGCCACAAACTGTATGCCTTACCAATCTTAGCATCTCTTGAGTTGTAGATGGGAGTCCAAGATCAAAGGCTGGGCTATGTTAGCTGTTAGCTTTTTTTTTTTGGTGGTACAGGGGATTGAACTCAAGACCTTGCACTTGCCAGGAAAGCACTTATTCTACTGAGCTATCTCCCAGGCCCTATGAGTTGCCTTTTTCTGAGGCCTTTTGAGGACAGGATCCATTCCAAGCTTTTCCTTGGAGAGGTGGGTTGTCTTCTTTTGTCTGTTCCTGAGTCCAAATTTTCCCTTTACATAGATACTCTGTAAAGCTGGAGCCACCCTAATGACCTCAGTTTTACATGGTTGCCACTATATAAATTCTTTGTCTCTAAGTCAGGTCATATCCTAAGATACTGGGCATTGGAATTGATCATGAATTTGGAGAAGGGGTAAAATTTAACCCATAACAACGGAGATGTAGGGTTATAGTGAACACCTTTCTGTTTCCTAGGCCATTGCTTTCTCTGCCCTGTTTAATAAATATTTGATAAATTTGTTGTTTGGTTTATATGCAGCTCTCAAAGAAAAACTCTCAAAGAAAAAATTCCTCCTCTCCTTTTTTTGCCATGCTGGGTTTATAAATGGGGCCCATTTCTTAGATGGCAGAAATTCTGCCTGAGGCTGTTCTTCAGTGAGTTTTAAAAACATTTATTTTTTTCCTGATTTGATCCTTGAAGTATAAAAATACTTGACATTTAATGTGCACATTGGTTTTAGTGAGGACAAATTATAGACTTTGCCTGTGATCTTTTCCCTTTTAGTCTTTTTTGGAATACTTCTTTGTATCTTTGAAGGGGAAAATGATCATTGTTTGAGGGTTTATTATATAGGACATACAGCCAACTGGTGACTTGAGTTTTAGCCATTATGCAGCAATGGAAATCAAGGTACCAGTTGGTTCTCACACTCAAGTTTGAGTTGGTATTCAGGATGCAATATTTATAGCTATGCTACTATAAGTATTAAGGTACTATAGTGCATCACTTTGGATTTTTATTGATGTTTAAAAATCTTTTCTGCCAAATAACATTTGTACCCAAAAGACACCTTTTTCTGTAAGAATCTCCTAATATAGTGAAATCGACCCTTGAAGTTGGTGTAGATTGTAAACTTATAGGAGATGGTTCTCCCTGTCAGTATTAGGAAATAAATACTTCCAAGGAATCCAAGTTAGAAGACCATGAACACACTAGATGTACCTGTTTTGTGTGTCTCAGGTTAATTGTCTTTTTCAAACTAATTTAAGTTTGTTTTCATTTTTCTTTTGTGGGTTTTGTTTTTTTGTGAAAGTTACCAGAGAAAGTGGCAGCATGTACAAATGTAAAACTAAAGATCCTGATTTGAGATAACTTGAGATATTCCCTTGTATGTTAGTTTATACCTTGCTTGTTTCAGTGTGTAGATGCACTTTAGTGATTTTTTTTCTTTTTGAGACAGTGTTTTGCTGTATAGTTTTGGTGGGCATAGAACTGTATGTAGCCCAGGGTGGCCTTGAATTTGTGGCAGTCCTGTCTTAGCCTTCCAAGTGCTAGAATAACAGGCTTGTACTACCATGCCCTACTGTGTTTGCATTATGAATACTAATACAGAAGTGTCAATTAAAAACCTTGTCAGATTTGCGTGGCATTGTATGTCTTAAAGTCAGCCAGTTGCATGGTTCTTTTGAGGAAGCCTCTCTTTTTGTATATTTACTGGGAGAAAAGAAAGAATCAGGGAGTTTGTAAAGCATTTTTATATTGGAGAAGAATGGCCCAACTGCTACAGACAGGTATTAAAAGTTGATCTCTCCTATCTTGTACTGTCCTTATATATATTCATTCCCAGGAGGCTTCCTGGGAGTGTTAAAATAGTTAATACTATTTTCCCCAAGCTATTATGGGACATGTATTATGCACCTTCTGAGAACATGAATTTATAGTGCATTTGGGGGACTTTTGTATCATTGAAATCTGAGTTCTAACAAATAGCAGTTTGATTTATGTAGGCTATAATAATTCTACAATTTTGGAAAAATATACAAAATATGCATTCTGATATTCAAAATTTTTATTTTGTAACTATCATGGTCACCCATTTCTGTTTTTTTCATCATCCCAAAGAGAAATCCTGTGCCTATGAAACCATCAGTTTCTCACTCCACTCTCTAGGCTCTGTCCCTCTTTCTGTTTCTATGAATTTGCTGATTCTGGGTGCTGTATGCTTTAGAATCATATATTTACCCTACTGTGTCTGGTGGGTCTAGTTATGTTTAAGTTATAGCCGTACAGGTTTCACCATACGCCATTTTGTGTTTGATTATAAAACAATTTGGCAGATTAATTGTAGAATATTAAGGCTCTGGGATAGAAATTGGAAACTGTTATGCCTTGAGGGCCATAAGGTAGTAGCATGTAATATTTATAGAGCAGTTATTGTGTATCAGGCACTGCTCCAAGCACTTTACAGGCTATAACACATTCACCCTCACAACAGCCTTGTAGGCAGAGTATTAATAATCCCCAGCTTCACAGATGGGAAGCTGAAGCTCAGAGAGATGAATTACTTGCTTGAGATAATGACATGGCTCGAGTGTGGTAGAGCAGGGATTCTAGCTCAGCAGTGAGCTGCAAAGCCCAGGCTTGCACAACCCCTTGATTCTTCCTGGGTGCCCTGGGCTGGGCAAGGAGAAATGACAGAAGTTGTGCCAGCCAGGAGTAAGCAGAAGGCAAATGACAGCCCATCTGGCCCTCAGCCTTGAGGTTGGGACTGAGGTGGGGAGATAAGAGAATCTATTTGGATACCTTCACTGTTCCGATTTTGCTGGCAAGTCCATTTTGCAAAATAAGGTTAGAAATCCTTATTCTTGTATACTCTACCAATTTCGAAGTGTGAGAGAACTACTTCAGCTAAGACAAAGCACGTGGGCCAGATAGCTTATCTGTGGCTCGGATAGTTTTGAGACTTTTGGTCTGGAGGTTTCAGAATGACCTGTTGTCCAGACCCTTCAGCAGTTGCACCCCTGGGACACTTGTTCCTTGCCATTCTTTGGACCCTGAGGCAGGGTCTTGCTGATCTTTGCTTTCCTAGCTGCAACTTTGATACAGCAGTTTTCAGTATATGTGTGCTGAGTGTCCAGTGTAGCAATCATAATTTCTTCCTGAGTACTGCCAAGAGTTTGCTGAGTCTAATTTAAAAGAAAACAAAGCCAGTTGAATTTGAGAGGCTCTTGTCCTTTCATGTAGAGCTTCATAATTTGTTTCATTTTGGGCTCCTTTGATTTAACAATGCTGATTAAAATAGGACTTTAAAGTGTGTGTGTGTTTTCCTTTTTTTAAAGTCTCACTAAAGAAATTAAAATATATGCTATGTATGACACATACAAACCTAAACCTCCTTATTTTAATGTCAGGTGCTGGCATTTATGATGTAAAGGTAGACACTCAGTTCAGGCCACTGAGACACGCAGTTTGTCACTAGAGGATTTTATTGGAAATTGGCTGTGGCTGAGCCAAGGGTGAAAAGACCATTGGCTCTGAGTAAGGGATGAGAGCCTATTGTATAGGGAATTTAAGAGGGGCATTAATGAGGGGTACACAACTTTGGGTCTCTGAGTAGGGGATCTAAGGCTTGCTGGTAGTGCAGTAGTGGGTATGGGGGCTCAAATTTTTCATGGAATCAGCTCTCTACAGGCTGAGCTCTGTGGGCCACTGCTGGCTTCTTGCTGAACTCTGTTCCTGTAGGTGTGGGGAATTTTCCTCTCCTAGTTGGGTATGGGTCTGGTTTGGAAACTTGATGTATAACGTGTTTGCTGTTCATTGACTATGGAATCAAATAAGAATTTGTGACTTTATATTGATTTTGGGATTGAAGGATTTCAACATGTCTAGTTCAGTGTAATGATTTTCTATATGAAGCTACTCAGGGTGATTCAATGTAAGAGACTGTTCCATTGTTATATCTGTTGTACAGTGTACCCAGAACCCCTTTGATGCACACATACACACCTACTAAGAGTCTCCTTTGTTTTTTCTGGCCTCTGATTCCATAATCTTACACCATACTGCTTCTACTTTTATCTTTCTATCACTGATGGGAAGATAGGCTTTGTTAAACTATAATAATGTGCTACCACTCATACAAACAGCTTTGAGCCTATCTTACTCTTTTCCTGTTGTTGAGACACAATACCCAATACCCAAAATTAAGGAAGGAAAGATTTATTTAGCTCATTGTTTATGGTAGTTTCAGTACCTGTTAGCTAGCTCCAAGGCCAAGTGGCCCAGGGCAGGGGGGGAAACAGTTCTTGGTGAAGAAGACAGCTAAAGCAACAAGAGCATAAAAGGAGGTGGGAAGAGCAAACTTACATTGGTCGTGGGGTGGAGGTAGCACCCACACCAGCTCTGTGCCCTTCTCTTGTACAGGCTTAGGATGTTTACAAAGTGAGGGCACTAACCCCTGCTGAGTCACTTAGACTTATAAATGTCTCAGTTTGACACAATGAATAACATCTTAGGGCAGGTCCTCTAAACCTCAGGATGTAGAACTGCTGAGTGAAGCTTGTAGACTTCTCAAATTGACATAGCCTATCAACCATTGCCGAGTTACTGATCATGGTGAGCTTGTGTGTGTGTGTGTGTGTGTGTGTGTTGTGAACCTAACTCAGGACCTCACACTTGCTAGGCAGGCACTATGCCACTGAGCAGAATCCCTGACCGCATGCAAGTATATTTTCAGTTCTTCGTGTTTAGTTTACACGTGCTACCAGGAACAAAAACCTGACACTGGGGAATTTCCAAGAATGGAAATGTATTCCTATGGTTCTGAAGGCTGAGAGGCCCAAGATCAAGGTGCCAGTCATCAGTGTGCATTGAGGATTGCTTTCTGCTTCCAAGATAGTGCTTTGTTGTTGCTGCCTTTTCACGTGATAGATGGGAGGCCAAAAGGGGCACTAGGATACTCCCTTTAGTCTCTTTTATAAGGCAGTAGGGTCATGATTTCATTACTTTACAACAGTGTATTGGTTAGGATTCAGTAGAGGAGTAGATAAATATGTATATCATTTTCTAAAAAAGATTTACTAAGTGTACTCACAATGGCTTCGATGGCCATCTGTATCCTGGAGACCCAGAGGATCCATTAGAATGTTAAAGGACTGAAACTCACTGCAGAGTTTGGTAGCAGCCTGTATCAGCAAGCGGAAGGATCTCTTGCAAGGCTAAAGTCTGTACTGGAAGCCTGAAGGAGAGGAATGGTTTGATGATTTAGTCCTCAGTTTTTTTTTTTTTTTTTTTTTTGAGAAAAGTCTTAATGTTTAGTCCAGTTCACCTTAACCTTGCAATATAGCCCAGGCTGCCCTTGAACTTGTGATTTTTGCCCTGTGAAGGCTGGGGTTGTAGCCATACACTGCTATACTAGACTTCCTGCTTTTTCTGCATGGTATAGTTTTTTTTATCCTCACTTGATTCAATCCAAGGTTCTCAGTGAATGCTTTAAACTTTTGATAATACCCAAGCCCTTTGTATACTATACTTGTTGCTATCCATGAAAATACATGTTTTAGGGCTGGCCTGATAGCTCAATGGACTAAAGTATCTGCTTAGGCCAGTGGTTCTCAACCTTTCTAATGAATGCCATGATCCTGCAATACAGTTCCTCATGTTGTGGTGACCCCAAACCAAAAAATAATTTTGGTGGCTATTTCAAAACTGTAACTTTGCTACAGTTATGATTTCTGATGGCTTTAGGAGACTCCTGTGTTTTGGTCATTTGATCTCTGCCGGGGTCGCAACTCACAGGTTGAGGACAGCTGGCTTAGGCAGAGTGCAGTGGCCGGGGTTTAATCCCCAGCATGCTATGCCAGCCCTGCCCACAGAGTGCGCTGAGACTGCGATGGTGACTGGGTGTTGTGACATACCTGTTATCCCAGCACTTGGGAGGCTGAAAACAGGAGAATCACTATGATTGAGACCCTGTAGATCCTATCCTAAATACAGAAAAAAAACCCAAGTACATTATTATACATTTATGCATGTATTATTCATGCTAATATGTTTTTCCTATACATGCTGTAAATTTGATTTATAAATTAGGCACAATAAGAGATTAATAGTAATAAAATAGAACCATCATAGCAGTATACAGATACCAAATAGTTGATATGACAACTGAGTGACTTATAGATGGCTAGTACATGTATATGCTAGAGAAAGGGATTGTTCATGACTTGGGTGAGACATCATGTGATTGTCATACTTATTGTAACTAAATGCATTTTCAAACTTACTTGATTTCTTTGTGGAGTTTTCCATTTAATATTTTCAGATTACAGTTGACTGAAAATAACTGAAATCTATGTAAAGAAAACGATAGATTAGGGTGGGCTTTTTGCTGGTGGACACTGTGGAGGAAGCATCATCAGTCTGTCTTCTCACTGCTTTCATGTCTGTCAGAGTCTTCCAAGGAACCTGAACGCTGCGGAAGCTCTTCTTCGGAGGGCTGAGCTTTGAAACAACTGATGATAATCCAATGAGCCATTTTGAGCAATGGGGAACACTCATAGACTGCATGAGAGCCCCAAATACCAATTGTTCCAGGGGCTTTGGGTTTGTCACGTAGGGCACTGTGGAGGAGGTGGATGCCCCCATGAATGCAAGGCCACACAAAGTGGATGGAGGAGTTGTGGAAAGAAGGAGAACTATCTTAAGAGAAGATTCTTAAAGACCAGGTGCCCACTTAACAGTGAAGAAGATCTTCATTGTTGGTATTAAAGAAGATACTGAAGAATATCACCTATGTGATTATTTTGAACAATATGGAAAAATTGAAGTGATTGAAATTATGATTGACTGAGGCAGTGGAAAGAAGAGGGGCTTTGCTTTCGTAACCTTTGATTACCGTGATTCTGTGGATAAGATTGTCATTTAAAAATACCACACTGTGAATGGCCACAACTGTGAAGTGAGGAAAGCCTTATCAAAGCAGGAGATGGCTAGTGTTTCATCTAATCAAAGAGGTCAAAGTGGTTCTGGAAATTTTGGTGGTGGTTGCAGAGGTGGTTTTGGTGGCAATGACAGTTTTGGTCGTGGAGGATAGTTCAGTATCAAGGTGGCTTTGGTGGCAGCCATGGCTACAATGGGTTTGTAATGATGGAAACAATTATGGACGTGGTGGAAGCTATAATGAATTTGGCAGTTATAACAGTCGTCAAATTTCGGTCCTATGAAGGGAGGAAACTTTGGAGGCAGAAGCTCTGGGTCCTATGGTGGTGGAGGGCAATATTTCACCAAACCATGAAATCAAGGTGACTGTGGTGATTCCAGAAGCTATGGCAGTGGCATACGATTTTAAACACTTCCTGGAAACAAAGCTTAGCAGTAGAGGAAAGCCAGAGAAGTGATAGGGAAGCTACAGGTTACAACAGATTTGTCAGCTCAGCCAAACACAAAGGTGGCAGGGCCTAGCTGCTACAAAGAAGATATGTTTTAGACAATATTGAAGTGTATGGGCAGAAAATTTGAGAATTGTATTTGTGACTAATTGTATAATGGATTATTTCAGTTTCTTTTCTGTGGAATATGTGAAGTATTCCCACAAAGTGTTTTACTATTTTTTATTTTTTTGCGGAACTGGATATCGAACTCAGGACCTTGCACTTGTCTGGCAGGCACTTGTGCCCCTGAGCTATCTCCTCAGCCCCTAACAAAGGGCTTTAATGTGAACTTTTTTTGGTGCTGGTCATGGAGGTGGTTTGGGTGGCAATGACAGTTTCAGTTGTGGGGAAACTTGATGTTTATTGCTAAATGTCTGCTTAGTGATCACAATGCTGAATAAATGTGTCTTTTAAAAAAAAAAGGGCTGAGGAGATAGCTCAGTAGTGTTTATTGCTTGCCTGGAAAGCACAATGTCCTGAGTTCAATCTCTGGTACTGCAAAAAACAAAAATAAGTAAATAAAAAATTAGAATGGACTCCATGTGTGATTTTGAGAGACTTGTACATTCAAATCATAGCACTTGGCTATTACTGATGTGGATTTGTGTCAAATAGTGCGTGGTCATGAGGCACCTGGGGTTTGTAGTTTCTTGTGGTGAAGGGATCCTACCTCGTTAGCACAGGGACCCTAAACTAAATGATCTGATTGTTTTACAGATGATGAGTTAATGAGAATTCAAGGGGAAAAATTAACTTAAAGCAGGCATTTGTCATATGAATAGTGCGATAATTGATACATTCATCTGAAATGTGACCATTGGCCTCCACTCTTTTTTTTTTTTATTGTATTGGTTGTTACAGGGTCTCATCATGTAGCTAGGACTTGAGGTGATCTTCCTGTTTTTTGGCCACCACTGCACTGGGATTAGAGGTGTGCACCACTAAAGCTGGATTCTGTGGCCGGTTGGTGCGGCCTGTGGTGCCTGGGGATCAAATCATGGCCCCTGCCTTGTCTAAGCTTGTCTAAGCAGGTGCTTTAGTCCACTGAGCTATTTTGCTGGCCCTTCTTATACTTTGGTAGGCATCAGCTCTGTTTCTAGTGGAGAGAGTAGAGGGTAGAGGGGAGGGTATGCTTTTCTTTCAACTGAAAATCATTTGGACTTTTCAAAAGTTATATTCCCAGTGACAAGAGTGATCTGTTTTTTGGTAGACATTTAAAAAAATGTAGAAAAGTAACTTCATTCAAAAATTTGTTACAGACATTTAAAAGGAAATAGTATATTTCATTTTATTTAATAGAGTATAACTCTCCCTCATCCCTGCCACATACTCACTGAAAATTGTTCTGAGGTTTTTTTTTTTTTTTTTTTTTTTTTAAAGTGCAAATATTTCTAATCTTTGATGAGGTTGGCATTACATCCTGACAAACCCATCATATGTTGAAAATGTTGTAAATTGAAGATGCAGTTAATACATCTAAGTTATTGAACATGACAGTTTAGCCTATATTAAACATGCTCAAAACACATTAGCACACAGTTGGGCAAAATCACCAACACAAAGCCTTTTCTGTAGTAGTGTTGAATAGCGTACATTCACGCACAGGTGGGCATTCTGTAAACAGGATGGGATGCAGAAGTGCAAGGCATAGTATCCCAAAATGCTGACTGTATTGCACTGAGGGGTATAGGCCATTCATCTCATGATAGGAGAGAAAGTACAACAGCACATACCCCTAGCTTGGAAAAAGACCCAAATTTAGAATTAAAGTAATGGTTTCCACTGAACGCAGATTGCCTTTGCATCATTAGGAAAAAAATCTTAAAAGTTGGGGACTGTTTGTATGTGATGAATCCAGTATAGAAATCCAGGTTACTATTACTCTAAGTAATCTATATGGTTTCATAGTAATGTCACATAAAAGACAAGTATGAATAATATGAATTGGCATGTAATTCATAGGCCTAGACTGTAAGTCATAGTTTGAGAGATAACCTAGAGGGCACAGCTGACAGTTTTCCAAGAGATATGAATGGAGAGATCAGTGTGTCTTTTCATTATTTCTAAATTGTGAAAGAAGGGCTAGGGAGATAACTTAGCAGCATCCATACCTGCCTGGCAAATACAAGGTCCCAAGTTCAAACTCCTGTGCTGTAGAAAAAAATTGTGAAAGAAGCGAGTTCTGTTTTAAAACCCCAGATATGCTGGCTTACTTGCCCACAACCACTTTGAGTAGTGTTCCTACTTATGTCACTGAAGACTGATGGAAAGGTAGGGAGTCTCTGAGCCTGACACCCAGGATCAGAAGGATGGTCAAAGTGCTGCTCTTTCTCATCTGGAACATTCAGTGGTCTGCCATGCAGGAGAGGTGGGAATTGCCTGGCAGTCTTGTTTTTTGTACACAGTTATAACTTGGGTAATAAGCAGGAAAGTCCTGTAAGTGGCCTGAAATACATATTATATGTGTGGCACAGGCACTGACACATAACACATCTTTCTCCAAAGTGCACATCCAAGGTTTTGTCTTTGACCCAGAGGCTGTGTGGAGTAAGAGGGCATGTGTTCAGAGTTCTGTGCTTAGGAAATAGTCGACTAGCTAGGAGTTAGAAGTGGAAGAGAGCAGACATGTTTAACTATGTGAGGATATCAACCTGGAAAGAACATAGTCTGAAAGAGCATGTCCGCCTGAAAGATCATGAGAGCTCTTAGGACGTAACTGGGTTTTGCAATGGCTTCAGACTATCTTGTGCATGTCCCAAGTATTATCAGGTGCATACTGTTATTAGGCCCTAGGCATTTAAATAAATTACGGTCCCTTTCTTGTTCATGTATGCAATGATAGGAGAATGAGAGCTATAGTGATACTAATGGGGTAGAGTAAGAACAGAGGAGAAGTCACAGCTTCTG
>PVJA010033009.1:0-23612 GCA_004027025.1 Myocastor coypus
TCTCACTGTGCAGTTCAGGCTGGCTTTGAGCTCACTTTTGTAGCCCAGGCTGGTCTCGAACTCGCAGCGATCCTCCTGCCTCAGCCTCCCAAGTGCTGGGATTACGGGCGTGAGCCACCACGCCCGGCCTTACTTTATATTTCTGACAGCTATTTTGTACCACATTAATATATGAGTGTATATGCCTTTTAAATAAAATATCAAATGGAATGAATAGACTTACAATAAAAAAATAGCAAACCTCTGCCCAATCTCTTTCATGTACTAATTTCAACTTCCCAATGAAAATTTTTTTGTCTTTTAGTCCTATATAGTTCATATAAGCAAATTACATAAAGCTTAATAGAATGGCTTGATAATTTTTAAACACACATATCCACTACCCAGATGAAGGCATAGAACATTTATAACCACTCTAGAATGTTCTCTAATAGCCTCCCCTCAGGGAATGTCTACTCTTCAAGGTTGAATCATGGTTTCCATAAATTAGTTTCCTCTGTGAAGTTTACATAAATGGGTTATTGTGAACTCTTTGGCACTTGGCTTCTGTCTTGGTCACTTCCCTGTTGCTGAGACAGTGTACCCAACACCCAGAATTTGAAGGAGAAAAGGGAAATCTTGGTTCACAGTTCTTAGTGGCTTTAGCCTGTAGTCAGCTGGTTCCAAGGCAGAACAGCATGATGAAAGGACAGGAAGGGGGAATGTTACTCACCTCATGATTCTTAGGAAGCAGAGAGAGAAAGAGGACCTGGAGAGCCTGGTGATTTTCCTGTTTTGCCCAGACTCCTCCCTTCTAGCAGTGAGTAAGCTATCAACTACCATGATCTAATCACTTTCCCAGAGCTCTGCCTATGAGTGCATGAAGCTCTCAGGGGATGCTGAGATATAAACAGCTTCTTTCATTCATGTGATGTCCAACATTATCTATGTTGTACTTAGTAGTATTTCAGTCCCTTGCATTGCCTTGCAATATTCTATTACATGGTTACATGGCAGTGTCATGACTATGTTTTGATAGCTATTTGAGTAAAACTGCTGGCCATAGTTTATATGCATGTTTAGCTTTGTTAAACATTTCTGTTTTTTCAGAATGACACAAGTAGGTCATATTCTGCCCTGTGCTACATGAAGATTCAGTTTGATCTCCGTATTACTAGCTTCTTAGGCCTGCCATAACAAAGTATCACAAACTGGTTGGCTTAATATAACAATCACTTACTATCTCACTGTTTTGGAGGCTGGAAGTTGAGTGTCAGGGTCTCAGGGCTGCCTCACTGGTGTCTGGTGGTTGGCCAGCAAGCTTTGGTGTTCTTTGATTGAGCGCCTCAGTCTAACTCTAAGTCTTCTGCCTTCACACATGCTATCTGTGTGTCCCTTCATCTAGTCTTCCCTCTCCTTGTCCATATGTCCACCTTTTAAAGGACATTAGTCATGTCAGGCTGCAGCATGCCCTAATGGTCTCATTTTAAGTTGGGAGCCTTTGTCAAAATGCTATTTTTAAAATAAGATCGCAGGCCCAGCAGGATGGCTCATTGGTCTAAAGCGCCTGCTTAGGAAAGCTTAGGCAGCTGCAGGGACCACGGTTCGATCCCTGGCACCACATGCTGCGCCAGCCCTGCCCTCAAGGCAGGCTGAGCCAGCCATAAAAATAAATAAATAAACAAAAGTTCTGAAACCAGAAAAAAATGAAATAAAATAAAATAAGATAAAACAAGATCGCAACTTGTGGTATATGGGGTGAGGACATGTTTTGGGGACAACATGAATTTATGTGTATAGGTCATCTGTAGGAACTGTAATCCCTTTACATCTCAGCAATTGTTTATTAGTATCTCAGATTGGTTTAAACTGGCATTTACTTAATGAGTGATGATTGTCAACCATTTTGTATATTCGGTTAGTTTTTGTTTGTTTTGTTTTTATTTTAAAAATTGGATTGTAGGAATTATTTAGATATTTTGGATATGAATCTGGTTATCACTCTGTATCTATGAATGACTGCATATGACATATGTATGTGCACATGTAAAATGTCTTGTTCTAGTGGGTAGCTTCTTTTTTTACTCTCTATGAAGTGTTTTGTTGAGTAAGAGTTGTAACTTTAGTTAAGCTGAATTTATCAGTCTTTTTCTTTTAAGTTTAGTGCTTTCATGTTGTATTTAAGGCATCTGCCTACTCTGAAAATTCATGAAGTAATTATCCTGTGTTTTCTTCTAGAAGCTCTATTTCTTGCCATTTTTCATCTTAAATAATTTTTATTGATCATGGGATATGGGGACCAACTGTCATTTGTTTCTTTGTCAATATCCAATTGTTTTAGTATGATTTGCTGATCAGACCATACTTTTCCCACTGGACTATAGTGATGCTTTTTTCATAAATTAGGAAATCCTGTGGGCCAGGAAATAGCTCAGTGGAATAAGCTCTTGCCTGGTAAGCGCAAAGGCCTGAGTTCAATCCCTGGTCCCCAAAATAAATAAATAAATAAATAAATAGTCCTGCTTGAATCTATTTCTGAAATCTTTTTTTTTTTTTTTTTTTCCTTCTTGTTTCAGAACCCTTGTTTATTTATTCACTCATTTTCATGGCCGGCTCAGCTCGCCCCGAGGGCAGGGCTGGCGCAGCATGTGGTGCCGGGGATCGAACCGCAGTCCCTGAAACTGCCCAAGCTTCCCCAAGCAGGTGCTTTAGACCACTGAGCCATCCCGCCGGCCCCCTATTTCTGAACTCTTTATTGTTCTTCCCTGGCCTTTCTGTCTATCCTTGTGATGTTATCTCTCTGACTTAAGTCTGGACAGCTAATATTGTAAGTCTTTCAGCTTTGTTCTTCATCTTTCAAACTGATTAAGTCTTTGCATAAGGACAACGTGTCATTTTTCATGAAAATTCTGCTAAGATTTTGATGGGAATTACATTGAATCTATAGATTTTGGTTATTTATAGATAACAAATATTTGAAAATACATGTCCAATCTTTCAACCCATAAAGATGATGCACACTGAAAAGCATTCCTTTTAACATTTCCTTTAGAGATTGAAGTCATACTATTTGTACAATTTGAATATTCTTTTTTTTTTTTTTTTTTTTCTTTTTTTGTACAGGGTCACATTAGACAGCTCAGACTGATAGTGATCCTGCTCCTGCTTTTAGCCTCCCTAGCGCTGGGATTATAGGCATGCACCACCACACCTAGACTCAGTCACCAGCTCAGTGTGCCCTGGGAGTGGGGCAGGAGTGGTATGTGGTGCCAGGGATTGAACTCCACGCCCTGCGTTTTCCTAAGCAGGTGCTTAGTCTGCTGAGCTACCTTGCCATTTCTGAATATTCTTATTTATTACTAGTCATTTTTATTGACTTCCTAGTGTAATGGGTGGGGATTTTTGTCATTTTAACATGTCCATGCTCTTCTACAATCTTAAACATTTTATATATATATATATGTATGTATGTATATCTTTGAACTGCTAATCCAGTGTCATTTCTCGGTCTGTTTCTATTGACTGATACATTTCCATTCACTTTGGGTTAGCTTTTTCTGTTGTTTTGGTTGCTTGTTAAATTCTAGTTGGATGGCCAGGGAGATAGCTTACTGAAGTAAGTGCTTGCCTTGTAAGCACAAGGTCCTGAGTTCAATCCCTGGTACTACAAAAATACATACATACATACATACATACATACATACATAAAATAAATTCTGGTTGGATGTCAGATATTGTGAGTTTTACATCATCAGTGCTGGGAACTGTATGTTACAGGTACTGGATATTTTTACCTATCTTTAAATATTTTTGAATTTTGTACTCAATAAACTACTTGGAAATAGTTTGATTTTTAAAAAATTCTTGTTTTGAATCTTTGGTAGGTAAGATCCAGCAATCAATCTTCATCTAGGGCTAATTTTTCCCTACTCTTATTGTAACTTTTTTTGGGTCTAGGGATTATTCTGTCTGGTCCTTTCTGCTAGTTGTCTTCCCAGCCTTGCCATACTCACACTGATCAGTATTTGCCTGAAGACTGGGAAGGAGCCCTCTGAAGACCTTCATTGTTCCTTTGCACTGTGCAGCCATATCCTCTGTGGGACTCTGCCCTACAAATTATAGCACTTATTGATGCAGGAAGAAAAACTGATCTTTTAACCTGAAAAACACTTGACCGAGTTCATGTTCTCTAAAACCGAAGAATGAATTTTAGGAACGAGACCGAGGTTTAGAATAGAAAATTTATTGAGAAAGAAAGCTTCTGTCCAAGAGAGGAACTGAAGGGGGGCCCAAGTGAGTTGCCCCCGAAATTGTCTTCGTTTAGGGGTCTATAGGGCAAAACCATTGGTAAGGTGGACCTAAGGTGAAACTAGGGGAACTTGCTTAGGTGGTCATAAGGTGGGACAAAGTCATGGTCAACCAATGAGATTACAAGCATCATTGTTCAGGTAAAATTGATTAAATCAGGAGCAAATTGGGAAGCAAGTCACACAGCAAGTGAGCATGAATACAGAATAAGGGTTCTTTCTGTTGGGGGTTGAGGTTTTGGCTCTTTTAGGGTGATACTCATTTAGAATATCAATCCCTGATACTTAACTTTAAGTGAGCGGGCGGCTGCATTTTTTTTACTCTTTTGTTTCAAGGTCTGGCCCACAGGTGGGGTGCCTGTCTCTTGCTTTCTATATTGCCCTTGAGGGCCTGGTCCTATCTACCTATCCTGTAACATTATGACTTCATATTTCATCCCTGACTATTTTAGTTGCTGGATAGGTATTTGCATCCCTGCATATAACTAGATTGTTGCTCTAGTGAAAGTAGGTAAGTTCCTCTCAGAAAGAACTCTCAACATAGTAATGTATAATTAGCTTTAATAGTCATAGTATATCTGTGTGTGTGTGTGTGTGTGTGTGTGTGTGTGTGATATAATTCAACCCACAAAGCAATACGGCTATTCTTTATTCATTTACATTAATTTAAATTTGAAAAAAAATTTTGACTCTGAGCTTTTACCATGAAAGGAAACTCAGTGCTACTAAGACTCATTGTCCTAGCGCACTTGCTTCTTGTTCTTTGATGCCACCATTGTGTGCTCAGCTGATCTTTGGGTCAAACACACAGGCAGCCATCACTCTTGAGCTACCTGTAGGGAACAAGTGCCCACAGCTTGGACCCAACTTGCCCATCCTCCCAGTCCAGAGGAGCATGTTCGTTCCTTCCCATATTCTTTCTTGTTTTCTGATTTTCCTCCCTGTCCTGTGCACCCTCCAACCACCACATGTCTTCAGTGGACACAAGAAGGAAGTCATAAATACCTGACCATCTGTTTGGAATGTGGAGAGGGGATAAAATTGTGCCAAGAAGTAACTGGGTATTACCTGTATTTTTCACCTTCTGTAATCTAACAGGCCAAACAAAATAACTCTTGGTTGAATAATTTACATTTCTTTCACTATTGGTGAGATTAGCATTTCTTTTCATATGTTTATCTATTGGTGAGATTAGCATTTCTTTTTGTATATTTATCATCTATTTGTTTGTTTGTTCATTTGTTTTTTCTGGGACCCGGGTTTGAAGTCACAACCTTGCACTTGCCAAGCAGGTGCTTGTGCTATCTCCCTGGAGCTATCTCCCTGGTCCCTGTTTATCATCTATTTGTATTAAGTCTTTGTTTTCTTCCTTATTTTTAGTTGTAGTCTCATACTATAGCTTTTGTCTTTTAATATATATATATATATATATATATATATATATATTAAATTTTGATTCTTTGCCTTTAGCTATTTGTATTTTTCTTTTTTTATATTTCATAAATTCAAATTTAATTGTGAATATATAAATTTTCAGAACAATAACTACACATATTATTCAGTATTTATTTTCCAGATCACTTACAACTGGCTTATTTGAGAAAGAAATGCAAGGAAGGTAAGGAAGGAGAGCAGAAGAGAAGGAAGGAACTAGACTAAGAAAAATAGTTTTTAACATTTGGTCAGTTCAAATCCTTGTTATTTTCTTTCTTCATTTCACAAGCTGAATTGCTTTTGCTACCCCTGGTGGTGTGGCTCATGTCTTAATTCACCATAATTTGCTGTGTAGCCTTAAATATTTAACTTTTTTTTTTGTCTTTTTTGAGACAGGGTCTCACTATGCAGTTCAGGCTGGCCTTGAGCTCACTTTGGTAGCCCAGGCTGGTCTCGAACTCGCACCAATCCTCCTGCCTCAGCCTCCCGAGTGCTGGGATTACAGGCGTGCACCACCACGCCCAGCTAATGTATTTTTCTAATAGTACAGAAAATTTAATTCTGGTTAAGGATTAAAACTATTCATATCTTTAAGTTATCTGGTCTCATTAGAAACTTGAAAATTTAAAGATTAAAATTACAAAGGGTAAAAGGTAAAGAGAATAAAGTTTAATTTTAAAGAATTCAGAATGATGTTATGCTATAAAAAGAAGAAAATTAAAAAGATATATTAAATCATCGGGGCCCAGCAGGATGGCTCAGTGGTCTAAAGTGCCTGCTTAGGAAAGCTTAGGCAGCTGCAGGGACTGCGGTTCGATCCCCGGCACCACATGCTGCGCCAGCCCTGCCCTCAGGGCATGCTGAGCCAGCCATAAAAATAAATAAACAAACAAACAAACGTTGTGAACAAGGAAAAAAAAAGATATATTAAATCATTATAAAAGGCAAAATATTATTAAGAACCTGAGTCTGAAAAAATAAAGATGGCAAAGTAGGGAAATAAATATGTTCATAAATAAGTTAAATTCTAAGATAAACGGCCCGGCAGGATGGCTCAGTGGTCTAAAGCGCCTGCTTAGGAAAGCTTGGGCAGCTTCAGGGAGCGCGGTTCAATCCTTGGCACCACATGCTGTGCCAGCCCTGCCCTCAGGGCAGGCTGAGCCAGCCATAAAAATAAATAAACAAACAAAAGTTTTGAAACAAGAAAAAAAAAAATCTAAAAAAAAAAAGAATTCTAAGATGAAAAGTGGGACATTAATTATGAGCCACTGTCCACTTCAATAACACCAATCTAACCCTGTACTGTATGCCATGCCAGCCCTAGAACCTCAAGTGCACTGTGCTGGCTACTAAAACCTGATGTGGTGGTGCATGCCTGTAATCCCAGTGCTGGGGAGACTGAGACAGGAAGATCACTGTGAGTCCAGGCTGTGTAGCGAGAGAGACCCTGCATCCAAAGAAAGGAAGAAAGAAAGTTCTGTTGTCTGGAGCACAAGGGAGAAGTGAACTAGAAAACAGCATGAGTTTCTAAAGTTATGTTTCTGTAGAGGCCAATGGAGTTTGGGAATTCCATGAAATGACATTAAAATTGGAAACTGAAGGGCAAAAAGTAGGAATGTAAAGTTGTACCCATTATATTCAACTTGCCCAAAGTCTACTGCTGATGAGCAGTACACATTGCTGCATATCTATGAACACACATACACACATGCATATACATACCATATAATTTAAGAAAATATAATGTTTTAAATATCTTAGTGGAACTGGGGAGATAGCTCTGTGGCACAAGTGCCTGCCTGGCAAGTACAAGGTCAAGAGTTTGAACCCTAGTCCCACAAGAAAAAAAAAAAAAAAAAAGAGTAAATAAATAAATAAATAAATGTCTTAGTGAAGTAAGCTTACTTAAATCTCTGGGAAATAAGTATTAAAGATAATTTTTCTACTTTTCAGTTGAATTCTTCACATTGATGTCTGTAAATATTTATGTAATTTATATATTTATATATAACATAAACATAATATATTATTTAAATATAATAGTTTATTATATATAATACAAAAAGTAAGATTATATTTCCTCAGAATTATGATCTATTCACCATTAAGCTTCAGTCTACCTTCAGATTTTTCATTTTTCAATATATTAGCAAACAGGGATGTTATGCTGATTACTGATAAATTGTTTAATATTTTTATTGTAAGAATTTCTAAAAGCCGGGTGTGGTGGCGCACGCCTGTAATCCCAGCACTCGGGAGGCTGAGGCAGGAGGATTGGTGTGAGTTTGAGTCCAGCCTGGGCTACAAAAATGAGCTCAAGGCCAGCCTGAACTGCATAGTGAGACCCTGTCTCAAAAAAGACAAAAAAAAAAAATAATAATTTCTATCTGTTCTTTAATCATATCCAATCTCCCTTTCAGCACATTCTAGTGGTATATATATATATATATATATATGACTAAGATTTGAATTTATTACAATAATGGGGGCTGAGGAGATAGCTCCATGGCGCAAGTGCCTGCCTGGCAAGTGCAAGGTTGTGAGTTTGAACCTTGGTCCCACCAAAAAAAAAAACAAAAACAAAAACAAAAAACAAAAAACAATATTATGGTATTATTTATAAGACTACTATAGTTTGGTCTTATTTTATACTCCATAATCATATAGGCTGATCAAAATAATGACAACTACAAATATTTGTTTTATTTTTTCAGATTTCGTGATTCACTGGAAAGTGATGTAATTGTGGTTCATGCCATAGAAAGTGACCACAAGGTATCTTCCTATAGGCTGGTAAAGCCCTCCAAGTATTCTAAATTGAAACGAGTAAGTCAGGCAGAAAGGAGACCAAGCAAACTTGAAAGGCTTGAAAAAGAAGGACCTGGAAGAAGGGATAGTGTGAAAGATACAGGTAACCCAAATGAGAAGGCATCGTATCCCTGTTTATCAAGATTCATTAAACCTGAGGATTTTTTGTAGATAAGAAGAAAGTTTGGCTGTTCTTCGGTGGCTTGCACTCAGTTTGTTACCCCTTTTTCATTCATGATGGACTACTTTGGAATAAATAATCAATAGAGCTTTGAAGTAGGGATTAGAATAAGGTGCTATACTTCTCCAACTAATATTTCATGATTGCTTTCTAGTTGGATGCAGGTTGTTAAGGATAAGAATACTGGATGCTACAGTTTTCTTACTCTCTCCTCCTAGCTAGTCTCAATTCTAGAATTTTCCTAGATAGTAATTTTGAGATGGTTCTTTCAGATTTCAGGGCTTCTTTCCAGAGTATTAGGTTAAAATATTGCATTACAAATATCTTCCAAGAACATACACTTTAGTTAGAATGATGAGCTAAAAATAAAGGTGTGAAAATAGTATTTTTCATTCCAGTAACCTGTTGCCCTCTGTCTCTGTCTGTCTGTCCATCCATCTGTTTGTCTCTCTCACTCGTTCGCTCCCTCACTTTCACTCTCCTAGTGAAGAAGGAAGGTACAGATGCTCTCTCCTGGCCAGATTAGGCTGCTGTTGCTCATGGTATATTAATTCTGGCTCTTCCTTTGTGTTGAGAAATCTGTAATATCCAAGATAAACTCTATATCCCATTATCCTGGTCTCTTTTTTTTTTTTTTTTGTGGGACCAGGGTTCGAACTCACGACCTTGCACTTGCCCAGCAGGCACTTGTGCCTTGGAGCTATCTCCCCAGCCCTATCCTGGTCTGTTAACCCTTCCACAATCTATTCCTAGACTGTGTCATGTTGCTCAACTCACCTGTCCAGCCTCCTGACCAGCTCACTGCTCCCCAGTGATTTCTGATAGTTGCACATTAAGGCTTCTTCCAGAGTGACCTCAGACCCTCTCTTCTTTGAATTCTGGCAGTTCTTGGGGATCCAGCCAAAGTTGCACTTTTGTTATAAAGCCTTCCCATGACCACCCAGGCTATGCTAAACTCTTCTTTCCCCATTCTACCCTACATTTGAAATGTGAAACATGAAGAGATAACATAACTATATTGCTATCTCATAGTTTTAAGTTATCTAAAGTATGTCTGTGTAGCTGAACAACAAAGAGTCATATGCTAGTAGATACTTGTTAACTGAGAAAGCCAATCATTTTTAAATATGGATTTGGCTATAGGCTAATAGCTAGTTTTTTAGCTATACAAACCATTTCCATTGGTCTATACTACTTGCAGTTCCACAGGACAGATAGGACTCACTCTCTTCCTGACCCTGTCCTCCACCAAATACTCCTTCCTAGCTTTCAATATCTGTCAATGGTTTGTCATTATTTATCTTGTTTTCTAATTAGTTAATATATGATTGATCTTAACAACTTTATTTTCCTTAGGTAATAACTGTGATTTAGATCTCTCTATTTTGGCATGCTACAGTAAAGATAGAAGTCAATGTTTGGTGATGCAAATTGCAATTTTTCTACAGTGATGTGAAAGCATACCCATGTAGCCACTCTGTTTTCACATTAAATACTGTATTTAATAAATTGCATGAGATTCAGTACCTTGTTATGTAATAGACTTTAAATTATGATGTTCTGTAGGGAAGATATATTAAATACATTTTTTTGCTTAACCATTTTCAGTTTAACATAGTCTTATCAGGATATAGTCTTATTATAAATAGAGGAGTTTTTGTGCTTATGGGGTAGAATTCATGATAGTTATTCAATAAATACTTTGACTTACATGGGGCCCACATGGGGCCCAGCGGGATGGCTCAGTGGTCTAAAGTGCCTGCTTGGGAAAGCTTGGGTGGCTTCAGGGACCACGGTTCAATCCCCGACACCCCATGCTGCACCAGCCCTGCCCTTGGGGCAGGCTGAGCTGGCCATAAAAATGAGTGAAGAAACAAACAAACGTTCTGAAACAAGAAAATAAATAAATAAATTCTTTAAAAATAAAAAAAAAAAAACTTTGACTTACAAAGTCAATATACTGTAAATTTTTTCTGTGACAGATTAAAAAGTCTTTGCAAGGCTGGCCAGATAGTTCTGCAGATTACAGCACCTGCTTAGGCAGATAAATGGACCGGGGTTTGTTCCTTGGCATGTAGTGCAGGCCCTGCCCCCGGGGCATGCTGAGATGGGGACTGAGACTGGGAGTGGTGGCGTGTGCCTGTAATCCCACTCTTGGGAAGCTCAACACAGGAGAATCACTACAAGTCCAGTCTACATAGTGAGATCCCATACACCCTATATACATTAAAAAAAAAAGTCTTTGCAGGCTTTATTTTCTATTCTCAATAAAAAGCCCTAAAAAACCAAAATGTTACTTTCTCTGTACAGGTGCGAGTATTAACAACATACAAGAAGAATCAATGATAGAAAAAGGGAACAAATTTCGACCTAAAACCCTAAGTGAGATTATGGTGGAAAATCAAATTGAGAAAACCAGAAAACTTATACTAAAAGCTGAAAGGGCTCAACTTAAGATTCAGCAGCGGAAAAAAGAATGGGATGAACTGTGAGTATTTTTTTTTTACTTGCCTAACCTCTGATTCATTTAATATGTGAGCTCCAAAATGTATGTTTTTACTATCCTTGTAGTAACATTGTTATGATTATGTAAATTAGAAACAAAGAAATAAAAATAAATGAAGACCTTAAAATGGGTAATCTGGCCTTTTAACTTGTATGATCTTTAGTTCAGGTGTAAGAATTTCACTTGGTAAGGTAATCAGAGTGATTTTTGAGGAATAAGAAAATTTTTTCTGGGGCCAGGGAGATAGCTCCGTGGCACAAGTGCCTGCCTGGCAAGTGCAAGGTCGTGAGTTTGAACCCTGGTCCCACCAAAAAAAAAAATTAAAAAGAAAAAAAAAAAAAGAAAATTTTTTCTATCCTAACAGTGTAAAGATTCATTTCATTTCTCTAAGAAATTAGTTTTGTGGGCCTGGCAGGATGGCTCAGTGGTCTAAAGCTCCTGCTTAGGAAAGCTTAGGTGGCTTCAGGGACTGCGGTTCAATCCCCGGCACCACATGCTGCGCCAGCCCTGCTCTCAGGGTAGGCTGAGCCGGCCATAAAAGTAAATAAATAAACAAACAAACAAAAGAAAAAAAAAGAAATTAGTTTTGTATTGCCTGTGTTCCAGGTCTCTGGCCTATACTCAATGTCTGAGCATAGTTTTCTATTTATATTTTTTTGTTAAGTTTTGTAGTTGTTTACATCATGAAGACAATTTCAGCGTCTGTTTCTTTCACATGGCCAGAAGCAGAAATATTTCATTTCTCTTTTCTTTCCCTATTCTTCTCTCTTTCTTTCCTTCCCCTTTTTCCTCTCTCTCTCTCTCTCTCTCTCTCTCTCTCTCTCTCCCTTTCTTTTTTTAAAAATAACAAGCCTTATAGTGTGGCTATACACAAACGAATACCTGTTAACACCAAAAATGGCATGGATTTCCTCTGCTGTTTTACATTTTCTTTTCTTAAAAAGGTTTCTTCTAAAGAAAAGTGCTGACTGTAAGTTATGTGTATGTATTCATATATAGACTTCACTTTCAAGAATTAGGTAAGAATGTTGAACTCTCATAATTGAAGGTCTTGCAAATAAATGCTATCCATATCCACACGTCTACAAATTTCCCAAGCAAAGACTTCCATTCCTGTATAAGCAATTCTTCAGTTTTAGTCTTTTTTAAAATTTTTTTATTTAATTTTATTTTTTTCCTTGTTTCAGAACTTTTTGTTTATTTTATTTATTTTTATGGCCGGCTCAGCCTGCCCTCAGGGCAGGGCTGGCGCAGCATGTGGTGTTGGGGATTGAACCGCGGTCCCTGCAGCCGCCTAAGCTTTCCTAAGCAGGCGCTTTAGACCACTCATCCATCCTGCCGGGCCCCCAGTTTCAGTCTTGATACAGAAGCTGCTGTTGCTTTATATGATGGGGGGAATTGACTCAGTCATTCCTTTTCAACTCTTTAATTAATGTTGCCAAACATGTCTGTCATTCCATTCCATTCTCACCAGCTCCCTTGATGTTTGGAGGTTCTTAGAGAGTTTACCAAGGATGTATTGAATTCTTTTTGTAGCATTCTCCTCAGGATATTTTGGGCTCTAGTTTTCTCTGGTTTGGTCTGAAATGCAAATTTTTCTTCTATCTTTTAGAAACATACAATATAATAAGTTGCCTTGTGATTTTCTATCTTAGTTTTGGTCTTTCTAAGAATTTGTTACTTTTTGGACTTCTATAATATGGACAGAGGAGGAGGCAAATACATATGCTTTTGTATCATCATCTTGAATTAGTTTCTTAAAACTTCCATGAAAATCACTTATATAATCTAAAAGTTCAATTAAGTTTTGCAGGATTTTTTTTAAAAAATACCCACTTTGTGAGTTGTTAATTGAAGAGAATGACAATCTTATCTTTTTTTGTTTGTTTGATTTTTAGTATTAGGGATCAAACTCAGGACCTTGTGCTTACCAGGCAGGTGCTTATGCTGCTGAAGTTATCTTGCTGGCAAGAATGACAAACCCTTTTTTTTTTTTTTCTTAATTATGGCTGGTTCAGCCTGCCCTGAGAGTGGGGCTGGTGCAGCATGTGGTGCTGGGGATGGAGCCATGGTCCCTGTGATTGCCTAAGGTTGCCTAAGCAGGCACTTTAGACCACTGAGCCATTTCACTGGCCCCAAGAATGACAATGTTAATTTGACTTTTTTTTTTTTTTTTGGTGGGGCCAGGGTTCGAACTCATGACCTTGCACTTGCCCAGCAGGCACTTGTGCCTCAGAGCTATCTCCCCAGCCCCTAATTTGACTTATGTAGAAGGGGAAAAAATGCCCAACAATGATCAAGATTATTTGAGTACAGTGTAGTGATTTATTTTAATTTATTTAAATATATATTATTTTTTCTTGGGATACTTTAATAATGATCATTAGTTGAAGATGCCTGGACCCTATAAACAAAATGGCATCAAGAACATAGAGCTGTACTTTTGTTTTTTGACTAAGTTTGAAATTGTACACATATTAAAGTAGACAAATTAAGACTTTACTATTATATTTGTGCCTGGGTTGTTTATTTTTCTAATAGGTACAGAGGTAAACCTGATGATGATTATGAAGATCCCAAAGATGTTCAAGCCATCAAAGAAGCCCAGATGTGTATGGGAGATTTCAACCTAAAGACAGCCTTAGACTATAAGATACCTGAGCACATGAGAATAAATGCTGCCAAGAAGGAGGAAGAGCTGGGACAACTGGACTCTATGGTATTTACAGATTTCAGGACGATGAGAAAACACTGGGTTTTCATTTGAATTATGCCAAAACTACCCCTTCATCTGGTTTATAAGGACATACAAGCACAGGAATATAGAAATGGAAAAGACTTTCTTGGCTGTCCAGAATGTCTTCTTTTTAAAAACAAGGAAACAGGCTTGGAACAAGTGATCTGCCATGGCCATTGTTAGCTAATGCAGCAAAACCAACTTTCACATCAGTTTTGAACTTTTGAAACTCAAACAAGTACATATTATATTTAGTATTTGCCAGCCATGAACTACCAAGGACTTAGGCAGAAAGGTCATTGTTTAATCTTTCTTTAAAGAACTTTTTTTTTTAGATTTTTTTTTAAATTTCTCTTAAACTTCATTTATTTGTTTGTGTTATGGCTGGCTCAGCCTGCCCTGGGGTGAGGGTGTGCAGCATGTGGTGCCAGGGATCAAGGAGCAGTCGCAGCGAGCGCTTGCCTTAAGTTTCCTTCGCAGGCGCTTTAGACCACTGAGCCATCTGACTGGCCCCTTTAAAGAACTTTTGTAGGTAACTCAATAGCAACTAGTTAGCATTCTTTTTGACGTTATATTTCTCTAAACAGTCTTGATTTTTTAAATTAAAATTTCTTCCTGCCATATTAATTCCTTGCTTACTATTTGAACTGACAAGTGTATTTTCACACTTAGAAGTTTGAAAGGTATCGGAGCCATTGTGTTTAGGAAGGTTTCATACTTGGCCACCTAATGCCTTGTGCAGTTGCAAGTTCAGAGCATGAAATTGGAGAAGGTGCTAGCTATACCACATATACAGTGTATTTTAATATTTTATAATTTTGCAACAGACGGAAATGAAGGATCCTGGAGCAGGCGTTCTTTTTATACCTTACTAGAGGTGTTATGCATGCCAACAGTACAGGGATCCTGGCATGGCAATTCATATCCCCAAATTTTCATTGCTCTTAACTTCTAACTCTAGGATAAAAGTGGACATTTTACTCATGATTATTTGGATTATTTTTCTAGCTATTTGTCTAAAGTGATTCTTATTTATCCATTTCTATCCATCATCATAGATAAATGTTCATATGGCATGCTATTTTAAATGTGCTGTTTAAAATTGCTAACTAGTTAGCTACTACCTGTAGTTTTTTTATCTTGGTTTCTAGGTTTCATGTTACCATAACTTATTAGATATTTAACCTGAGTTAACTAACTAAATAAACTGACTTCATCTCTTCCCTTTCTTTTTCTCTTTTTTTCTGTGATGCTTCAGGTCAAACCCAGGACCTCATACATCCTAAGCAAACACGATATTGAGACATATCCCTCCCACCCAACCTAAAATTTTAGTCTTACCAGCAAAGATGGGCATATGTGGTATCTTGGATCAACTTAACTGCATTATGCTAAAACATACTTAATTAAAATGAGAACATGAACTATTGTAAAACATGGGGCTGGCGAGATAGCTCAGAGGTCTAAACTCCTACTTGGACAAGTGTAGGCAACCATAGGGACCTCCGTTCAATCCCCAGCACCACATGCTGTGCCAGCCCCACCCCCAGGGCAGGCTGAGCCCATTATAACATAAATAAAATTTAAAATAAGTAAATAAAAACTAAAAAAAAAAAAAAAGAAATATTGTAAAACATACTATAACTATCTGAGCATGAAGCTCCAGAAAGGACTCCTGGGGAGAGGTAGAAGAAGCAAAGAGAACTCTTCCCTATAAGCCAGCTGAAGGGAATAAATTGTGAAAAACATAGAGACTCTATAGGTCTCATCCAGACTGCCCTCCCATCTTAAAGGGATAAATGGGAAAAGCCTAAAAGCTAGTGAATAATTTAATGCTGAATAGAAATGATTTATTTATTTATTTATTTATTTATTTATTTATTGTTTCAGAACCTTTATTTGTTTATTCACTCATTTTTAAGGCCGGCTCAGCCCGTCTGGAGGGCAGGGCTGGCGCAGCATGTGGTGCCGGGGATCGAACCTCGGTCCCTGAAGCCGCCCAAGCTTTCCCAAACAGGCGCTTTAGACCACTGAGCCATCCCGCCGGGCCCCAGAAATGATTTAATACATTTGTGTCTTAGACTTTTATTAGATCTGCCAGTCAAGGAATAAGAACAAATGATATCCTTGTTGAAAAAAGTTGTCATTTCTGAAAAGTTGCCATTTTTCCTCCTTTCTCATATATTTTTTCAGGTCTATGCAAAGAAAGTCCACATGAACAAGTGCATTCTCTCTCTTCGAGACTTTAAAGTGGCTGTAGTTGAAGAAATACAGTGCTTAGTACAAGAAGTGAAGAACATTCAGTCGACTCTTCATGTATCCAAGCATGTCCCCATTCCCCAGGCCCCTCAGATACACTCAGAAGAAGTTCCGGAAAACAGATTTCAATATGATGAAGACACCCTCATAAGGTTTAAGCAACACAGGTGGAAAATTCAGATTACAAAGCCCAGCCACATGGAACAGACTGGGTCAGGGGTCTCAAGTAGAAAGGGTAGTGATTTGACCTCACAAGAGTCAGCAGTTAAATTTTCTGGAGGATTAAAATTGGGTTCAGATCTTCAAATGGAATTTGAAAAAGCAGAGCCAACGGATGTGGAGCTAGAGATTATGAAGAGAGATGAGGTTAAACACTTGTATATGCAGCAGTATTTGATTAACAGGGTAAGAAAGAAAGCTGTAACAGTTAAAAGATTAGACCTAGTTTTTGATTTATTTCAAATTTCTCTTCATTAATCTTCTTCAAAGGTCACTGCTCATGAGTGGCTAGTGGCTTGGCTTCTAAAACTTCCTTGACCTTCTAAAACTGCGTTTTTCCCAGGACTTTGGAGTACTGTAACTTTTTGTAAAGCTAAGAATAAAGGGCAAGCCTTTGTTTCATTTAGCTGGCATCTAAGTGGAATTATGGTATAGGGAAGCTGAAGAGCAGCCTTCAGATGACAGATGGAAAATAATTACAACTCTTCCAGAGAAACAGAGAGCCCTCTGCTTTTCTCACCGTCCTCTTTCTCTAGTGTGTGATTTACTCCAGAAGTTGAGAGCTGGAACTAGATTTGTCATTGTTCTGGAGCAGGAGAGGCAAGTACCTTTATTGTTAGGAAAACTAAGGCCAGAGTTGGAACAGATGTGTAGGAAATGCTTTAAATATGAGAGGAAAAGAGCCTCTCTTGGATACAAATCTCCCTGCTGCCTGCCCTTGTCCAGTGTCTGTTCAGCTCCACACTAGGGTAGCACTCCCTATAGCTTTTCAACCTTATTTTTCAAGTTATCCCTCTTCATCTAGCCCTGCTCTTTCAATGCTTCTACTTGCTCTGCTTTCTCTTTTAGTTTTGCTTTGTCCTACCTGCAAAGAGTTGTTTAGGGTTGAGCTGTCATTCAAAGCACAGCTGACTTCCAAACCCTTCTCGGCCTTGTATGCTCACATTCCACCCCTGTAATCAGCACTTTTCATTTTAAACTTGTTTTTCTTGATGTTTCATGTTTGTTAGTTTTGTCTTGCAATTAGATCATTTGATTCTTGAGGAAAGGGGATTTTTTTCCTTGGAGCACGACTAATTATTCTTTGAGTAAACCCCCACAAATTTGCAAAAACCACAAGTATCATCTGCAATTTCGTGTGTGTGTGTGTGGGGGGGGGTAGTTTGCAGGTAGCCAATGGGAGAGGTTATTCAGTTATCCTTGCTGCTGATTGGCTCCTACCTGTAATCGATCTCTGGCAAATGCAACGTGTTATGCAGGAATACACATTGGAAGTTGCTGTGCTGTGCGTAGAAAACTGGAATATTCTTGGTTTTGTTTTTAAACCTCTGCCCTGTATGTTCTAAGGCATCAAGCAATGAACCTAAGCACCAGAAGTTTAAAACACTCCAGGAGAAAGTTAAACTACCTATATATTTTACTATAGAAACTTCTAATTATTATAGTACTGTATTTAGTATTTTATTGAATTATAAAACCACAGGAAATAATACATTTAAAGTTCAAACTATTAAAAACAGCCACTTCTAGGCATTTTTCTGACCATATCTGAAATCTGAATCTTTTCACAATTCACTGATGCTCCAGGAACATAATCCCTGCAAATTTCAGGGGTCCACTGTACATCTTCTGACTTCCCCAATATCTAGGGCAATAACAGATGTATAATTCTCAGTCATAAGTTTTGATATAATTATAACTTTTATTAATGTAACAACAATATTTATGGGCTACTTTAGGTGTGCAGGATCAGCATTAGGTCATAGGAATATGACATTACTCAAGAAAACCACATTCTCTGTCTTCACAAAGCTTATGGGTTTTCAGGGGTGAAGAAATACAACAAATGCAGTTCTTAAACACTTGGAAACCAAAGTATTCCTATTTCAAACTAGTATTTGGTGAAGAAAATATAGCGCCTCCAAAAAAAAAAAAAATAGGAATAATGCATATTTATTGAACAAGCTTTGGAGAGGAACCCTAATACAAAATCTACAACCATACTTACTTAAAAGTTTAGGGGGAGCCTGGTGGGATGGCTCAGTGGTCTAAAGCGCCTGCTTGGGAAAGCTTGGGCAGCTTGAGGGACCGTGGTTCGATCCCCGGCACCACATGCTGCACCAGCCTGAGCCAGCCATAAAAATGAGTGAAAAAACAAACAAGGGTTCTGAAACAAGAAAAAAATAAATAAATAAAATAAAAAAATTCTTAAAAAAAAAAAAAAAAGTTTAGGGGGTGGGAAGAGAGTTCAGCGATCTAAGCACCTGCCAGACAAGTGCAAGGACCTGAGTTTGATCCCTGGTACAGCATGCCAAGCTGGCTCCAGAGCTTCAGGCAGACACTGCCAGCCACTGAAACTGGGCATAGTGGTGCATGCCTGTAATTCCAGTGCTGGGGAGGAGGAGAGCAGAGGATCAGTGCTAGTCCAACCGGTGTGGTGAGACCTGTATCAAATAAAGATTAAAAAAAAAAATTAAAAGTTTAATGTTCATTCCCTTTGTTTTATTTTTTAAGCTCTTTCAGATTTTCTAGCAGTATCACTCCCCGAACCCACAAATACCTGCAGTCAGGAACCTTACTCATCTCAGGCTTTTGACAGTTGTTTCTACATAATGTATAAAAGTACAAATTAATGGAAACTATAGAACAGTTTGCCTCCCCCTCAGGGTCAGTCCTCACAGTGCCCACCCTCATGTTTGTTTGTTTTTTTTTTTTAACCAAGGATTGAACTCAGGCTCTTGCACTTGCCAGGCAAGTGCTTATTCTACTGAGCTATCACCCCAGCCCTCCTCCATGTGTTTTGAGAAGGGGTAGAGAAGAGCTGTGCCTGCATCAGAGGAAAACTGAGGACTTAACTGTACTCAGATCAGGAAGATCTGGGCCAGGATGTGGAATACTTAAGTTCTGATCTCATCTCTGAATAAAGAAGCTTTGATCTCAAGAAAATCACCTTTGGCCTGAATTTCTTCCTTAGTAAGATAAGAATATTAGCATCTATGGTTCTATGATTCTATCTATCTATTTAAAACTTTTAACAATCTATAGGTTTGGAAATTTTTCAAAATATTTAGGCTTATAAGAAAGATGAGCAGTGATTCTATGGAGGATAAAGGAGGGACTCCCACAAAAAGCTCTTAATCAGTGCATTACAGCAAGAAGGGACGTGTTGGCTAATGGCTTAATCTGGAGTGAAGAAATAGCTGAAAGAACTGTAGTTATAGAATTCTCACCATTTAATAATTTCTGCAAATGCTGTATTAGTTTATATACACATAACTTACAAGGCATAATGAAAAATAATCTTAGATAAATTAGTAATTTCAGTAGTTTTAGAAAATTCATTTATAGTTCTTTTAGCTTCTAATATATCCTCAAATCATTTTTTTACTCAGATCAAAGAACTGATAGTCACATTTGATGCAGAACTCCGTCTCCTGAGACATCAGAAACTAAAACTGGATACTCAGATAAAATTATCTGATCTACATCATATCACTTTATTTCAAGAAATTCTTCTTCTCAAGAATTTTGAAAAACAGGAAAACATACTTCAAGAACGTGTTAATTCTTTAGACAAAGAAGAGCAGGATATGCAAGTAAAGACGGGAGGGCGAGTCCTCTGCCCTTTGTTATGGAGAGACCTGGGCTCTTCTTCCCTTTCGGTCTTCTCAGTCCTCTTGAGCTAGCTCTCGTCTCTTTCTTCAATTCTTCCTCTTTTCCTGTTTTCTTCTATTTGGTCTGTCTTCAGCACTCTTGGGCAGGATGAAATGACTGACTTTTAGTGAATTACAGCTAGAATTGTGTAAGGTAGGAAAATGAAATAAATTGTGAACTTTATATTTAGTCTACCTATAGATTTTGAACTTTATATTTAGTCTACCTATAGATTTTGAAAATCTGTATTTTTGCCATCAGCTATGATAAGTTGAGTTTTAATTGTAGTCTCTTTATGAACATAAATGTAAAAGAAATTGGAATTTATTAAATGAAAACTATTTTGGTATAATAGATAATTGAATAACAGTAAATAGTTTGACACATACACATGTTAACATTTAAAGAAATGATGCTTTCTTTAAGGAGAAAGGATTTTTATTAACTAAATATTATATTCTGAGTAGTAAGATAAATTTTTAGGTATATCTGTTTTGCTAGAGATGATATATATGTTCATTTTGCTTATCATATTTTTTAAAGAATTTTTTATTTTAGTTTTTTTTTTTTCTTGTTTCAGAACTTTTGTTTGTTTATTTATTTATTTTTATGGCTGGCTCAGCCTGCCCTGAGGGCAGGGCTGGCTCAGCATGTGGTGCCCGGGATCAAACCGCGGTCCCTGCAGCTGCCTAAACTTTCCTAAGCAGGCACTTTAGACCACTGAGCCATCCTGCCAGGCCCCTGCTTATCATATTTGAACACAGAGGGCTGGGGAGATAGCTCAGTAGAATAAGCACTTGCCTGGCAAGTACAAGGGTCTGAGTTCAATCACCAGTTCCAGAAAAAAGAAAAATTTAACACAGAAAAATTTTTGTTTTAGAGACATGCAAAAATACTTACTTGACTTCTAGATATCAGTAAAAAAATCCTATTGGTTTAATTAAGACTTTTTAAAAGAAAGCTAAACATTAAAGAGCTAATGTTTCAGATTATGAACATGACAGGTTTTTACAAAGAAATCATAAAATTGTAATTAAATAAATGGGTGTCTGCAAGTGTTAGATATGTAGACGTCCACTGAGGAGCTTTTATTTTTTTTATTTTTATTATTATTTTTTTTTTTGGTGGGACTGCGGTTCAAACTCATGACCTTGCACTTGCCAGGCAGGCACTTGTGCCACGGAGCTATCTCCCCTGCCCCTGAGGAGCTTTTAAAAAGTTTGTAGATTGTAACATTTCACATTAAAATTCATTGCCTTGTCAACCTAGTTTATCAGAAGCCTTTATTTATTCTTTGTTTTTGCTTTTGTTCACTTAGTGGAAAATAAATGACACACTTAAAGAGATGGAAGATAAAAAGAATGAAATCATCAAGCTCCAGGAACAGGAAAAGGCACTTTATGCTGGTTTCCAAACAGCCCTTGGTGAAAACAATAAATTTGCTAACTTCCTCCTGAAGGTCCTAAAGAAGAAGATTAAACGAGCAAAGAAAAGGGAGGTTGAAGGAGATGCTGGTTAGTATACTTTATATCTTATTCTGTTTTCTCTCATTGATATGAAAGAGACAAGACAATGCATAGCTTCCTGTATGTTGTTGCTTTGTGCTCACAATGGCAGAGGCAATGCAAAGCCACATTGAGGCTTAAAGACGGTAGCTTCTGGCCCCAGTATAAACTGATAAATTATTGTGATAGTCATCTGAAATGGTGGAAGCCCTTAAAACAATAGCTTGGGGGCCCGGCAAGATGGCTCAGTGGTCTAACGCACCGCACCTGCTTAGGAAAGCTTGGGCGGCTGCAGGGACCACGGTTCAATCCCCAGCACCACATGCTGCGCCAGCCCTGCCCTCAGGGCGGGCTAAGCCGGCCATAAAAATAAATAAATAAACAAACAAACAAAAGTTCTGAAACAAGAAAAAAAAAGATGTGTTTAAAAAAAGCAAACAGGCCGGGCGTGGTGGCTCACGCCTGTAATCCCAGCACTCGGGAGGCTGAGGCAGGAGGATCGGTGCGAGTTCGAGACCAGCCTGGGCTACAAAAGTGAGCTCAAGGCCAGCCTCAACTGCATAGGGAGACCCTGTCTCAAAAAGACAAAAAAAATAAAATAAAATAAAATAAAAAAAAAGCAAACAAACAAACAAACAAAAGCAACAGCTTATCTTCTCAATGACCACTTCCTTTTTCTTCCCCATTCTAGCCCTGGGTATAATTTCTTCTCACCTTTTCTGCTTGCACAGGAGAGACCCTAACCAGCTCCTTACATGTAATTGAAACTGCCCCTGAAACTCCACCCCTAGTCCCTAGCAAAAGTCTCTGCTTTCTGTCTCAGTTCAGAGGATTGTCCCATCTGCTTTTGATCCTCTCCATGTCCTTTGAATTAATAAAGGCTTCTTTTATCTTTCCTATTTCTGTATTGTGCTGCTGAAAAATCTATCAAAAAGGAAGGGATATAAACCTTTAGAGTCTGAATATGTGGAGTGTGTGTGTGTGTTTGTGTGTTTGTGTGTGTGTGTGACTTAACAGGATTATATATTTTAGGTTTTTTTTTTTTTTTTTCCCGGAACTGGGGATCAAACTCATATCTTTGCACTTTCTAGGCAAGCTCTTGTGCCAGTGAGCTATCTCCCCAGCTCCTTATATTTTAGTTTTAAAATTTAGAGTTAATATTTTATTTTTCTTTCTTAAGATTTATGTATTTTTTATTTCCTTTAGGTATATTTATAATTGCTTACCAAAATATTTTTATCGTGGCTACTTTAATTTATCAGATATTTCTAACATTGGTCTCCTTGTGTTGAAATCTACTGGTGGTCTTAATCCATTTAGTTGATATTCTCAGTTTTGGTGATGACAAATCATTTCAGTTGGCATCTTAGTTTCACATTGTGAATCTCTAAATTTTGGCTATATTTTTATATTTCATCTCTTTTTTCCAAAAATGCTTGGACAAAGAAAGAAGGAGTATCTGTTTCTTACTGCTGTTTCAGGTAGAAGTATTCCTTTCCCATTCTGTCTTCTTTGCTACCCAAGGAAGGAAGGCATCCTTGATACTAAGGGTGCAAGTATGCTTTTTGGCTCCATATGCAGTTTCAACTGACAACATGGTGAGGATGACTGTGTTCCCTGTAGTCAATGATGAAAATCCTGACTCTCTTCTCAGAAGGAGAAAGGCAGAAGGAGAGTGCTTTGTTACTGCGGGGCAGGAACCCTGGTGTTGGTGACAGGGAGGAAGCTTGTCCCTAGCCAGCAGAGATAGATGTTCCAGCTTCCCATTTGATCTTTCTTTTTTTTTTTTTTGTGATTTAATATTTTTATTGTTTAAATTTAACAATGGCTATATTACATATTTTCATCATCAGATCAGTTTAGATTAATACATATAGGTATGTAAGATTGATCAAATAATTAAACATTAACACATTCAATCAACATTGCTTTTTTTTTTTTTTGTCTTTTTTGAGACAGGGTCTCACTGTGCAGCTCAGGCTGGCTTTGAGCTCACTTTTGTAGCCCAGGCTGGTCTCGAACT
>PVJA010033010.1:0-23672 GCA_004027025.1 Myocastor coypus
AAAAAAAAAAAAAAAAAAAAAAAAAAAAAAAAAAAAAAAAAAAAAAAAAAAAAAAAAAAAAAAAAAAAAAAAAAAGAGGTGAGAAATGGTACTAAGTTTTTATGGTTTTTAATGTCGCAGTTAAAGTAAAATCAATTGCCTTTTTTATAAAACTTAAAACCATAGAAATATAAGTTCAGTGATGATTCCTCTTGGATTTTCCCACCTGCTCTATTTTGATGTAGTTAAATCACACACAAATAAGCATTTACAACACATTTTAAATTTCACTTAAGTTTCTTTTTCAAATCCAATGTAAACAGAACAATCCGTCTTTACCTCCCTGAAAGTGCCCTAAACCTAAGGCACATGAGGTGCAATGCTAAGCTAGCAATTTCTGAGACATATTTACTCATTTTTGTTTAATAAAAATTCAAGTACAAGCAACAGCGATTTAAGCTTATAATGGAACTCCATGGCAATCACAGATAGATATCCATTCTCTTCAAAAATATTTTTGTCCATCAAGCAAACCATCTGCAACAAAGCTTCTATTGTTTAAACTCCCAAGTTACGACACATGCTTTCAGGAAAAGAGTAAAGTATGCGTCTAGTTCCTGGGGAATCTAAAAAGCCAAGAACAGCTGCTATAGTCACTGGAGAGCTGCCACCCATGTGTGTGTGTGTGTGTGTGTGTGTGCATGCTTAGGAAAGGGTCTGCAATTCTGCGCTCACCAGCTGGTCTCTGCTGCGTCTTTCCTGCCACTCCCTAAAAGTTGCTCATCGAGAGGTGAGGACTGGCATCGGCTGCTGGCCTTGGGAGACAACAGGGAGAGGCGCTGCTGCTTGAGGGACAGCTCAGACAATGAGCAGGATGAGTAAAAGTGAAGTGACTCCATGTCCAGCTCATCTGAGTACACTGCACTGCACCTATGCAGGGACCCTTCGGGGCCGATTTTATTCCACAGTCTGCTGTGACAGCCCTGTTGAGCGGAGTGCAGGCCCCTAGTCTTGTAGGTTGGTGAGCCCCATGCATGCAGCCACTAGGGATGAAAACCAAGGCTACCGAGTAGGTGCTGGGGTCCAGATCCGTGGCTGTCAGCCTCAGGTGACTTTGTCTGCCAGACAGTAAACATTCTGCTGTCTGCATGGGAGTGGGGCTGGCACTTAGTGTCTAGGGTAGAGACAGATGTAGGAGCAGCCTCCACAGGCCAGAGCACTCTGACCCATCACGACGAGGCCCAGAAGCCTCTAGGCCTACCTTCTATTTCTCCAGAACCCATCCTCTGGGTCACTGTGGACCCAGAGGCTATATGGCCAGCAGGTGATGGGGCAGGGCCAGAGCCAGAGCTGCTTCTCCTGCAGGTCCCATCAGTACCACAGAGGCCACCAGCACACAACATAGAGTTTCCAGCTTCACAGCTCACCCAGGTGAAGTTACGGAAGTTGACTCCATGCTCACACGCACACAGAGGGACAAAGAGCAAGCAATGCACAAGACTCAGTGGTCCATTACTCAGCCACCAAGAAGGATCCGTTTCAGTCATTTCTAGGGAAACAGATGGATCTTGGGGCCAAAGCCTAAAGTAAAATAAATCAGACTCCAAAGGCTAACACCACCTACAAAATTCAGAGAGAAAGTAGGAGGCGGGTAGATGCCCCCTGCAGATGGGAAGGGGCCTTGTGGAGGAGGAGTGTGAGTGGTCACGATGCCACGTGTGCAGGCACTAATTTCCCAAGATGAACGTAATTATTATCTACCACAAACACTAACAAAACAAAATTTAAAAGAAAACGCAACACTTGGTGACTCTCCTACATGGCACAAGGACTGGGAACTGATAGTGTCATCTGGGATGTCCTCGATGACAGTCCTCCTCACCCAGGAATCATTTTTACTAGAACTGAAAATGCCCAGCCCCTGACGAGCAATCTGAAGCTGGCCATCCAAGTAACGCAGCTCCTGTCCTCACTGCTTCCTGAAGGGAACGCTCAGCCACATTATTTCCAAAGTGCTAGATCTAGCTAGACCCAATGGTCTCTAATGTGCCCCCCAGAGCCGAGACTCCTCACCCTGGTGCTGGCCTGGGAAATGCTCAGCTGCTTACTCAGAGAGTGAAGAAGGTTGGCAGCGAATGGGCATCTGTGAAGGGCTGTTCAGAATGGTGACCCAGGAGTAGCAAGATGAACCCGGTAGGATGGGTGAGGAAGGGCAGAGGACAGCCTCTGGCACACAGAGAACACACCAGCTGCAGGGGTGCTCAGGAGGGTCCCCAAGCCCGGGGAGACAGGAATGAGAACACGACAGCCACAGCCTCTGCTGGCTGCATTCCCTGGAGCACAGGGTTCCAACAGAGCAGAGAGCCTCCATTCAGATATGCTGATTGAGATTTTGGCTCCTTGAGAAGATTCTGTCATACCCTTCAGCTCCACCCTAACCTCTCTTCTCCCTGAAAACACAATGCCTTTTGTGAAGGAGGCTTGATCTCCTCAGGGTCACTGCCATCACTGCCTCTAGGTCTCCTTCTATCCCAGTGTCTGCTGCGGAAGTCCTGGGATGACTCATGTTTACTCTCATCACATCTGAAAGAATCGTGTCTGCAAAGAAGGAGGGCCTTCCTTCAGCACTTGCACAGGTTGAATCATGACCCTGTGCCCCAAATGTCTCTACTGAAGTCTTAACTCCCAGGACCTTATGATGTGACCTCCCTTGGACATAGGATCACTACACAGGTAATTAGTTAATATGAGGTTACTAACATAGGCAGGTTAAGATCCACAAGCCAAGGAACACCTGGGTCGTCCTTGAAGCCGAGGAGCCAGGGCTGAGGCTGTGAGCAGACCCTTCCACAGCACCTGCAGGCGGTCCCAGCCCAACACCACCTTGATCCTGACAGTGCCAAGGAGATAGATTTGTTACTGACGCCACTGGACTTGTGATACTTTGTTACAGTTGCCCTGAGAAACATACTCATGGAAAATTAGATACTAGCATTTTCTTAGAAATTTTGAGATTCAAGAACTAGAATTTTAAATCCATGTGGGAAAGCGAGAGATATTCAGCACAGTTAGTCGCACCATCTTGGGATCATCATCAAATGGGCAAGTAGGGATGGGCTTGCAAAGGTTGGCTTTCTACCTGGTCCCCTGGATCACACTCTTCATGGAAGTGGCTGCTTTCTCCCCAGGAAAGGGTGAGGGATCTCTGGATGCCTGGCCCAGAGCTGCGCTGTGGAAGAGCACGTGCAGATGGTGTCCTCATCATCTGGGTGGCAGCTTGGGGTGGCTCTCTGCTCGCCTCTGTGACTCTATTTCTGTGTTTACATTTGCAAAGTAGTTCCCATCTCTACTGAGCAGCCTTCAGACACAGCGCTGCACAGGCGCTATTCCAGAGAAAAAATACTGAAGCCATAGAGGAAAAGATGGGCCCTGTCCCCAAGCAGGGTTTACACATATTGAAGTCACAAGGGGATGAAGCATGCCACAATGTATCTACAGTAAGTGTAGGGCAAGGTGAGAAACACAACTCTGTGCATGTCTCTGCCCTGTCTATGGTTCATGTGTGTTCTCCTCAGTTCTCTCACGCAGAATCAGTGGAGCACCCACAGGATGGAAAGCCACTGCCTATACGGAGCAGACCACTGACTATCATACCACTGTTTAAGGTCCCAAACGCCGTATTCCGAGGTGGATGCCATGCTTGGTGAGGACCTCTGCCAGCATCAGCAGCAATGCTCACCAGGCAGCTGCACAAGAGAGGACAGGGGAAAGTGGCCGGCAGATGTGGACCTCATCTGTGCCACAGCCAGTCATTTGGGAAAGAAGGTATAGGCACACAGAACAGGGGCTGGGGAGATAGCTCCTCAGTCTAAGTGCCTGTCTGGCAAGTGCAAGGACCTAGGTTTGATACCAGCCCTGGAACCCCAGGTGCCGCCAAAACCAGGCATGGTAGTGCATACCTGTAATCCCAGTGCTGTAGAGGCTGATGACAGGAGAATCATGACAAATCCAAGCTGTGTAGTCAGGCCCTTTACCAAGTTAAAATTAATTAACTAATTAACTTTTTAAAATTGAGCACAAAGAAGCCAGGACAGTCCTCTCAAAGCAAGAGTGCTAGAAATACCTTTCCTACATCACAGAAGTAAGTTGGCAAGCGCTTTACAAATCCTGACCTTTCCCTAGACGTGCTACCCAATGTCAATGGACAAAAGCTGGTTCATGAGCTACCATCTCACTCAGTCTCCATTCACCATCATCCAAGCTCCCTGGGTCTGCCCTTCAGGAGCCCCATGGTGGCAGCTGCTTCAGCCAGAAGCCTCTTCCAGCTCTCAGTTCAACAAGGCTGGCTTTCTCTGGCTCTGACACACTGTCACCTCCTTTCTTGGGACAGATAGTAGGCGCCCTCCCTGGCCCCACCTCCTCTCCTCCTTCTTCCTGTGCTCCGTGAGGGCCGCAAATGCAGCCGTACTGCTTCTTTCTCATGCTTAGCGCTTCGGTCCATGCATACTTGATATAAAAGAAAGAAGAAAGAAGAGACACATGGGGATGCAAAAGAGGAAGAGAGGGAGGGGAGGAAAGAAGAGAGGTGGGAACTGCCCACTGCAGCGCACAGAGGGCCCGAGCCCTGTGGCCAAACACTGACCACACCCATCCTGCACTGACCTGAGCAGGGCATGCCAAGTGTCTGCTGCGAGTTCCATGGAGACCTGGAGAGGTGAGCTCAGCCCGCAGGGAGCGGGGCCTCTGTTCTGACCACAGGGACTCCGATTCAGCTACAATTCTTTTACACTCTGTGCTTCCAAATGACGTGCATCCGAACTACAGGATGCTAAATGCTTACGGATTTCCGTGTACCTGAGACTGAAGGTCATTGAAATGGAAAGCACAATTTAATGAATTATAAAAATATTTCAGGTTGCTAATAGTCTTTCTAGCCAATATTCTCCCTAACAAATCCCAACTATGTTCAATGTGCCATGTTTTACTAATTCAGAAATCAAGAATATTTGTACCTGTAAGAGAGTGTATACTGGTGAGTTACTAAAAACTTTTAGAAATTCAAGTTCACAACAAAAGCATTAGAATAACCCCTAATACACAGATAATAAAAGATACAGTGGCATGCTTTTATTCACTCACACACACACACACACACACACACACAAGCTGGAATTTCTTGAGTAAAATCAAGTGTGACTTCATGGTGATTAAAACTGCGTGTTTATTTGCAGAGCTATTTCACAGTGACATACACAGAGTTCGTGTATGCACATGCGCACTAACACAATATATTTTGGCTTCACAAATGACGTCCAAATGCATCGCTCCACTTCACTCTCACTAAAGCTGAAGCAAGCCAGGCAGACCTCATCGCATGCTCTTTAAATGAGGTGACCATGGCAGTGACTGGAGATGACAGTCTCCAGATGCAAGGTCGGATCACAGATGCAAGGTCAGGGGAAGGAGACGAAAGAGGAGGAGAGAGGAGTGGAAATCCTGAGAGAATCAATTCTGTCCTCACTTTCTAGAATTTCTCTCTGAGACGATATACCTGGAAATTCTAGAAAGCTGTTGTCATAAAAATTGATGGCCCTAGGCTGGGGAGGATAGCTTAGCAGACTAAGGGGCTGCTTTGGCAAGCCCAGAGACCAGGGTTCGATCCCTGGTCCCGTATGCTGCACCAACCCCACTCCCAGGGCTTATAGAGCTTGGAAATAAGTCCAGGCATGGTGGCCTGTAGCCTCAGTGCTGGGGAGGCTGAAACAGGAAGATCACTAGAGTCTGAGCTTTGTAGTAAGACTCCATACCAGATACATAAAATGAAAAAAACAAAATAAAAATTGATGGCCGTAGGTTACATCTCAAGGTTAACAGGGAAGTTTCCTTTAAGTGTATCCTGTTAAATTTAATTCTTTGATGGAGCAGATACAATATTAAAATGTAAACACACTCAGCTCTTTACACCTTATATTATAATTCCTTTATACCATGTCTGTAACATAAGACCTTTCTTTTAGGGTGAATAGGAGGTAGAAAACATACTGCACAGCACATTTTCTGTGAATTATTTAATCCCCCACTGTTCTATTTACGTAATGAGCATTCTTGAGGAAGCTTTTGTAAGCTCCTGAGGAAATGTTTGGACTTGGATCTAAGTTTGATATTTCTCTGATGTGTGTGTGTGATATCTTACATATTGCTTATTCTGGTCAACTAAATCTTATTGTTTCATTATTTAAATTACTCAGTGGAGTATCTAATTTGCTTAAACATACAGTTCTTTCACAAAAAAGAGAAAAGCTAGGGGCAGTTGAAACAGAGAGAAAGTGAAGGTGAGATAGACAGAGAGAAAGAGACAGAAAGAAACAGAGACAGACAGACAAGCAGACAGACAGACGGACGGACGCACAGACAGACAGACAGACAGGCACGCAGGCAGGCAGGCAAAGATGGAGACAGAGACAAAGACAGATAGACACAAAAATAAAGACAGAGAGAGAGAGAGAGAGAGAGAGAGAGAGGTTCTATGCCGCAAATGAAGCCACCAGTGTCTCCCTTCCCTATGCAGATCATGCCACATGGCACACTGGCTTCTTGGAGTGTCCCGGGTGTGTCACAAATGGTTATTGGCCACTGACCTGCAGCCATCTGCTGCGTGAGATTAAACTGCCCCGTGATCACCTGTGCAGAATCTGCACTTCCTGCCTCTGGTCAAATGAACATGATGTGGATTTTAAAAATTCATTGTATTGCTGTTCTTCTGAAAACCTAGAAATCCCTAAGCAGCAAAACTTACTGTGCTCAGGATGGATCCTTCCTCCCTTCTTCCTGTCTTTGGCATCTCTCCTAAGGCTCATTACTAAATTTCTGTACATTCTTAAAGCTGATAGAAATTTTTAATTGTATTAGTCTTTCAAATTTAAATCAGTCATTCAATTCCTAACATATTTTAAATATTTTATGCCAGTTAAATGCACCCCTTTCCAGCCTCACCGCACATCTGCCCCTGTGTACCAAGGTGTTCTGAATGCAGTCATCCAGAACTCTCCCCAAGGCGAGACCTGCTGGGCATGTGCGCTCCCAGTGTTTTACTTCCCATCTCTATGTCCTTGGAGTAACTTTGGCCTTCGCTTTCTGTGGATTCCCTGTTTCAAGTAGGCAGTATTCACGCTGGAAACAGGAGCAGCTGTCTAAATCGCACCACTGGTGATGAATAGAAGCTGTAGCTTAGGACAAAGACATACTTTCCTGTTCAAGAAATAGAGCCATGTTTTTGGTAGAATGTTGGGTGGAATTTCCCTACATGGGGTTGTGAATTTTTTTCCAGGTTCTTGTAAGATGATATACTGAGAAGAATAAAAATAATCATCTAAACTCAGAATCTTAGGTTTCTGGGTCGGTGGCTCTTCCTATTTCTCTTAAAAACTTCTCGGAGGGAATCCTGTTTGTGTGGTACAGCCGCCATGTTCCTTCTTTAGAATTAGTGGATTGCATTTTTATCAAATCATGATCACATGAAGTGAGCCCTCACAGAGTCCTCCCTGCCCAGCTGCTTGCCCAAGGCTGATGACGCATTGATAGCGAAACAGGTGTAAGTATTTTTCTACACAAAAGCTACTGCTTTATCAGTACCTGTTCTGGAAAACTTTCACATTGTTGCTTCTGTGCTTTAGCCATTCCAGTTTGTTTCCACTGCATCTACTCCATTTTAGCACTTCCTTGAATTTTTATGGTTCCCTCAAATGAGCACATCATTCTAAAGGTGAAGTTATCAGCTTAGGTGATCAGACATTGCATTTCAGTAGTCTATTAGCATTTGTGAAAGCAACACTGGGTTCGTGATGGTGAGCGTTGGTCAAATGAAACCCAAGTATTTATTCCAAGTATGCTTTTATGGAGAGAGGTCCTAACATTTCTGAATTGGTGCTACAGTTTGAATCCATGCCCTGGAATTTACAATTCCTCCAATAAAGTTCCCCTGGTTATTCTTGCTCCCAAATGTCACCTAGGTAGAGCATCTTAAATGCTGACTCAGACGTATATTCATTTCCACAACTTGGCCTCCCCTCCTAGTTATACCGCTTGTGGACATACAATACACACACATGGGATGTGTACTGGGCCTTAAAAAAAGAACATTATACATAAAACCCCTGATCTCTGTAACAGAAAAAGAAAAAAATGCACTCTGGTCAACTTGTAAAAATGAACACTGAAGTGAACACTAACCTACAACTTATACAATAAATAGCAAGGACTTCATTCCCATGAATGTCACAATCACACGGGACAGAACAACAATTCTTGGGGCTGCAAATTTAGAGGATAAAACAGAAAAGAAAAGAATCAATAACATGAAAATAGACATGGTGGCTGGTAGAGTTTGTATAAAGTCGATTATTCCATACAAATATTTGCCTAATAAGAATCTCATCAGTGTTCATTTAGATGTACTTTTCATTTAGTATTACAGTTTTCAATAAAATGCCAGGAGCTACATGAAGAATTTATCAACATAACTATTCTGAAATCCACAAATGTCCTAATGCAGAGGCAGTGAAAGGGCGGTGTCAGGCCGTGCTTGGCCATGGCTTTGCCCCTTTCTGTTCTCTTCCCACTTTGTAACTTTGAGCAGCTGCAGATACAGGATGACTCTGCGCACACAAGGCATATGGCTGGAACATGATGGAGAGAGGCAGAGAGAGAGAAAGGGACAGGGGCAGAGAGAGAGGGAATGGGACAGAGGGGAGAGGTGGTAAGCAGAGAGGGAGGGAGGGACGAAGGGAAGGGAGAGAGAGAGGCAGAGACAGACAGAGAAGGGGAAGGGGCAGAGAGAGAGGGACATGTTTGTTTGCAAGTGATTTGTTGTGCAAAGCAAGCAAAACAACCAAAGCACCTAGTGGCTTTCCTTTTGACTGTGAAGCTTGTGTCAGATGGCAAACACAAAGGCCATCTTTCCCACCCAAACACGAGCATGGCCATCTTGCCCAAAATCACAGCATGAGTCACCTTTGTGAACTGAGGAACTTGCAGTTCTCCCAGTGTGGTGGTGATGGCGGTGGAGTTATGGAATGGGCTTAAGTCTAACTTGAATTCACTTGAAAGTGCTGACTGTTATAACATCTTCCTCCATCTCAAGCTTTTCCATTTGGCTTCAACCTAATGGAGCATTCTCTGAAAGGGGAAGAGACTAGAAACCAAAATTAGGTGGCATCTCTTTCATATTGGAATAGTTTCCAAGTCATCACCACTGTTCGAACTGCAGGGACCAGGCTGGGCTGGAGGGCGACTTCTCCTCCAGCTTCTCCTCTGAGCACAGCTTGGGAGCAGGCGCTTGGCATGCAGCTCCCAGCTCTCCCCAGCTGTGGTCCTGGCATGCTCAGGACTTCCAGTCCCTTTTTCTTCCCAGTTAAAAGTCACCACCCTGATGGACCCAGAGAGGATGGTGGCACCTGTACAACAGGTCTTCTGCTTGGTCAGTGACCATCACAGGTGACCATGACGCCATTCTTTTCTTCCCAGAGTTCTCCTCCCCTCCCGCTTATGCTGTGTCTGATCTATAGCTCCTGCTCTGTGTGCTGTCATTCTCTCTCCTCTCACACTTCAAAGTCCATTCTCCTGTGGTGTATTGCACAAAATTGACAGCACAGTCTACACTAGGATCCAGGACCACGGTGAGACCCTGTTGTCCAATGTGTGGTTACCTGTCCGTCACCAAACTGGCTCTCACTAACTCATTAACATGGAGCACAGCACACAGACTTCACTGGCTTCCCAATGGCAATGCTATTAGACAACACAAACATCTTGCCCTGCCTTGGGCAGCATGAAATTCCCAGAGGGAATTCTGAATCCGCTGGGGGTTTCTCCATGGCAGACCAGCAGTGACTGACATTTACAGAGCTTCTACTCAGTGACTTCACTTATGCCCATGAAGCACTCTCACTCGCATCCTCCATAGAGGATGCCTGTGAAGGGTCCCCACACAGTCACCAAATGGTAGGGGATGGAGCTGGGATTCCAGTCCTGTCCGCTCACCGATCACACTGTGCCTGCAGTTTCCTGCCTCAGCGTCTGCCTCTTACTTCACATTAGGAAAGCTCCAGGTTGGCCCTTATCTAAATCCCAGCCATCTGCAGATTTAGCGAGTGCCCTGCCCAGGCAATAGCATGTTGAGGCTAATGCCAGAACCTGTCATTTGTTTCCACACACTGGAAAGCAAAAATAGCAAGCCTAACCTAGATAGAGCTGTGTCCTCAGCATTCTTTTCCAAGTTTCAGTTCCTAGGCTGCGTTCCTTTTGTCTTCCTTGGCATTTAGTTTTAAATCACTGAGCTAAATGAAAAGTTAATGGCTCTTTGTCGCACATAATAGAGATAAAGGGCATATTAATAGACTTTTTAAGGAAGATTCAGCATCTCATGGAGTCCTTAGTGCCCAGGAACTTGCAGCTACATATTGCTGAGTTCCTTATAACCAAGAATCTAAATTGGAAAGAAAACGAGTGAGCCTGGTAAGACTTTATCATGCTTAAAGGAATTATTTAATATTTCAAACGCGTTCATTAAAGGCTTACAGTCTCACATACTAGAGGTTTTTAACCTCCCAGGATTATTTTTAAAATACTAATTCCAGAAATTTAAAAAAAAAATGAAATTAAAATACTTTCAACATTCTAGATACAAAAAAAGAGGAATTCGAAGGCACACATTTATGTGCAAATCAACTTAGCTTATTAGAATTTGAACATTAAACTCGCCCTCACCCAGGCCTCCAAACACACACTTTACCCATAATGGCTACAATGACATCTATGTGGCATCAACTGGCCCATAGCAGTTGTTGGCCCTGTTTGTAGATAAAGGACAAGAACCAAAACATGAGAACCAGTTCTGACATCAATTACTTGAACATGCTGTGACTTAGGTATTTTTTCTTAAAATTCTTCCAATTCTCAGTACATATTTTATAGGTCCAGCTTTTACACAGCATTCTTGGCAGCTCATACCTGAATTATCCTAGCTGTGAGCCTCAGTTTTCATGGTCATTATGTGTTGGGACCCAGCTAACTTCTCCACCACAGGCCAGACAGCAGATGTTTTTGGCTCCGTGGGCCGAAGGATCTGAGTTTCTCAGTCAGTTTTTGTTTGGGCTGTTGACTTTCTTCCTAGCTGTAATTATTACAGCTACCACAGACAGGCTAAGGTTGGACGTGGCCAGGGAGCAGGGAAGGGGGAGGGGATAATCTGTTGCCCAGGGCCATTCATGGCCTCCTACATGCACTTGTTAAAGAAGTAATTTATCTTTTCTTAAAAAGTAATGAGCACACAAGGTGAATAATCAGACCTCTGTAGATGTTGGGGTCGCTTAGAAGCTAACAGTGTGACTTGGAATAAATTACTCAGCCTCCCTGTGTCTTCTGTTCGTTCCCGTACAATGAGGACAGGGCGAGCTATTTGAAGGAGAAAAAAGAGGTAGAGAGAGTGCAAAGGAGAAAGAGGGCAGTGGCAAGATGTGGAGAATGTGGTGAGCTGGGTGGAGGAAGGGGTGCAGGACAAAGTGAGTCCAGGTGCTGCCAGCTGACTCAGGAGGCTGGGGGAGCAGGAATTGCCAGTGCTCCTGTCCACATGCGGGCCCCTCCCAAGCCCAGGCAGCCACACAGAGATTGGTCTGAAGATGCCCTCCACTGAACTGGGGAAGGGAGACTGCAAGCAGAATGTTCTCATGTGAAGAGTAAACCAGAAAAAAAAAAAAAAGAGTAAACCAGAAGACCCCTCTCGGTCAGGAGAGATCAGCAGGAGAACAGCGTGAGGGTCGGCGTTGGGACAGACACTCTGGGTCAGCTTCCAACTGAACAATGTTCCAGGAGGCTCCTGTCCAGTGCCAGGAGGATGAATGGAGCCGCTGCCTGCAGGGACACTCAGGTCAGTGCAAGAGCTACTAACAGGTGCATGGTGTGCAAGGCCAGGGAGCATGAGGCTGGAGGTGGGCAGGGAGCAGGCAGGCAGAGGAAGGAATAGAGGGCAGGAGGTACCTCAGGCCCCCTCAGTGAAGGGGGAGACATTAGGTCAACCCCAGCAACTGCACGCTCAACTTGGAGGGTTACAGATTAGAGCAGAGGAGAACTTTGGGCCTGATCACCGAGCCAGGGTGGGAGACAAGGAAACTTGAGAGGGGTGTGGTGTTGCATACCTGTGATCCAGCCCTTGGGAGAAATAAGAATGTTCATGCAAGAAAGTGTATCAGGAAGGAGAAAGCAAGGAAGGGAAAATGGAAACAAAGCTTGTAAATAAAGAGGAGATGGACTAAAGGGAGGGGAGGGCAATGGAGAAAAAGAAGAATGAAGATGTATCCTGTCCAGGTCCAATGCCCTCTGGTGAAGGTGACTGGTCTGTACCTCTAACATGTACCACTAGACTTAATAATAATAATTTTAAAAAATTGTAAGACTTGAAGACTGGTGGAGGATGGAAGAGGGCAGAGGAAGGGAAGAGGGGACAGGGCAAGAGCAAAGTAGAGGAACCACATAGCTCAGGGGCAGTGGCCGTGGTGCTCAGGGTCTCAGCATAGACGTCAAGGTCAGGTGTGGTGTGGAGCACCGGGCTAGGCAACCTGCAGGGCCAAACAGGCCTGAAGGCACCCAGGGAGCTCAGGCCGGGAGACGCTGGCACGGATACAGCCACACGGTAGCAGTCCAAACAAGGAGACAGGGAGGGAAGTCACAAGGCAGAGGGCCAAGGGCAAAGCAGGCTCAGCCTGGGATTGAACAGAGCAGCCAGGCAGGGAACCAAGGCGCTGGACTGCAAGGGCCAGGGTAAAGGCTAAACCCACAGGAAGCTGCAGCTGGACTGTACTTCCCAGCCTGCTCCTAGTCACCGAGGGGACACGGGCAGAAGTCATGAAGACCAGGCTGAATCAGTTGAACTGCTTAGTCAAACATGCTTGTCATCCCAGCCCTCAGGAGGCTGAGGCAGGAAGATCTCTGGGAACTGGAGGCTGGCCTGGACTACACAGTGAGCCCAGGGCCCGCCTGAACGACTAGGCAAGATTCTATCTCAAACAAAACAAAACTAAACAAACACAATACTATTGCAAATAAAGTGTTATAATCTGGTGAGGCACACCCCTGGACACAGCAGGATCGACTGCCGCCTCAATAGACAATTAGTTGACATGACCTTGCCCTGAACTTCTAATGTATTCAAATATCTCAATAGATTTTTAGTTATAGCTTGGTAGTGAATCTAAAATTCTTAGAGTGAATAGCCTGGTGCGCTGTGCTCCTGGTTACCAAGCAATAAAATAAGAATAACTGAGCAGGAAGCCTTTGCAGATCCCATACATAGGAAAGTCAGGCCACACAAGCTGCATGGAAGGGGAACTGGCAATCCCTAGTGACCACAACACCACAGCCCTCAAAGGCAGCACCCAGGGGAATATCCCAGACCCTACCATGTCCCAGTCCAGGTTCCTTTCCAGTAGGACTAGGGCTAGCTGAGAAATCCCGTCCCTTCTGGTGCCTCTAGGGCACCCAGGGGCACAATCCGTGCGGAGGTGCCTGCCCAGCCTCAGCGATGTTCAGTATTCATTCCCAAGTCATGTCACAGCACATTCACACTTCTGCTCATTCCCAGGAGTCGCTGAGGAATGTTTCTGACTTTGCACTGCTTGGCAATCCCTTGGTGCTCCCCTGGAGAAACCACCCTGTAGGTAAGAGAAGTGAGTAGAACAGCACCCACCAGAGATGACCAGTGCCCCAGAAAGCACAGCCCCAGCACAAGATCTGCGTGCCTTGGCCTCTAGAAGCAAGGCAACTGGAACCAGAACTGACCGGAGCCAGGAAGGGGAATGAGTGACTCTGCATGCTTCACATCCTTGGGGTAAGTGTGAGGGTCAAAGGACAGAACAACAGGGATAGCAAAGGTCACACAGGCAGAGTCCCGAGAGTGGGCCCTCACTTTGCTGGAATAAGCATGTCACTCCTATGACCGTGGCCTCACCTCCACAGCCTTCACGGGAAAATCAGCTGTGCTCACCACGTGGCTTTGCTTGCCAAAGCCTCTAGGGTTACCTGTGCTATCATTGAATTTCAGTGAGGTTTCCTCTGGGTTACATCACGCTCTGCTCTCCAGAAACCTTAGAACCATGCACTATACCATGTGTGGAGAAGCTGGACAGAAGGGACCAGACAAAGTATTGCACTAGCACAGAGAAAATGCGGAAGGAGACTGAGAACAGGCCTCCTGGTTCATCCCTTCCCATCTGAGACAGGAGGCTGCCCTGTGGCCAGGACCTCAGAAAGTCACACCTCAGAGCTCAGGTTTGCCCCAGGGAAAGGCTCTGCAAAGGGCAGGACTGCTGCTGAGTCCACACCTAGCACAAGCTCAGACCAGAGCTGTGCCGTTTGCCAATAGCCTGGTTCTGAGGTGGAGCCTCTTCACACCTGAGCAAATGGTCTAACACCTTGCCAATCTGCGCACTGCACACATACACATAGAGACACACGCATACACCAACAGAACGGTGACATATGTCACCTCTGGATGATTAGAGCTCTACCCAACAGGTTTTGATTCCTGATTTCCTAAAAAAGGAGGCCATATGCATGTTTATTTAGTCTCCTTCCAGAACCTTTATGCCCTGCAGAGGCTCCTGTTTAGCAGACTCTACTATATCTGTGTCTGTGGGAAAACAGAACTATTTAAGTGTCATACTGACGACCTGGCCCTGCGGTCACCAGGTTGTATCTTCAGGCACTCTTACATTCTCTGGTGTATCTTCAGAATATGAATTGCACATGTAATACTCTAGATATTCCACTGTGTCCTGAACAAGCCATTTGCTTTATTAAATCCTCCCCCCAGTTCTCAGAGGATCCACATGAGCTCAACCATGGCGCTGTGCCTTCTCAACCACACCACACTGATTAAACTAATTTCTCCTTTAGTAAACAAATATCACACTCTAGATGACTTTTACAGCCTGAAGTTTAGTCTGCAGGACACATTACTGATGGTACTAAAGCAGTGACATTTACCCTCACTTCCAGAAAAGCTCACCAAACATAAACGTCTTGCGGTCACACAAGCAACAAAGGATACCCTTGCAGTCAATGTTAGCATGTGCCACCTACACTTCCATAACATCCACAATCAAGAACAGCTTCCAGCAGGCACGTAGTAGAGTAGCTTATGGATGGTGTAAAAGCTTTTACAGATCCTGTGAGTGAAAGGGATCTATGCAATGGATAACTTCCAGAAGACGCAGACTGGGGGTGAAGTGTCTCCTCTTCATTCTAGGCTTTGATCCCAGGATCTTGTGGATGACTTGGGGTCCCCTGTCCTCTTGATTCTAAATGAAATCCTCCAGGTAATGGGAGGCATGCAGGACACCTGAGTGTGCATGTGGTGACCGCCAGCCAGGCAGACACCTCAGGGATGTGCTGAGATTCTCACAGGAAGCCAGGACTGCCAGAAGGTCGGGGTCTCCCAGAGCCCCTGTGCTGAAAACAGTAGAGACCCCTGGCCAGTCCAGATCAGCGAAGTTTGTCTTTGCCCTGCTAAATCCATCTTCCCGGAACTGAACCCCCGCCCCCAGCAGAGCTAGGAGCCACAAGTGAGCGTCTACTGCTCTTTCACAAACCATTAAGAGAAATCCACCTCACACCTGCGCGCAACAGCGCCCACCAAACCAAGCGCTAGGGTTGCAGAGCCACAATTCGCGCCCCAGCAGGTGCCGCGCCGCTGGCCCACTGGCCGGTCACCAAGTCGAGGCCTAGGAGACAATAGGTGGACGTCGCCCAACGGGGCCCGCGGGAGGAGCGTCCCTTCTCCCCCGCAGCTTTGTTCTCTCACGTAGTCTCCCTAGCCATCCCCAAGGGAAGGAGAACGTGGTAAAAGCACCTCCCTAGCCCAAGCTCTGCCCCGTGGCTGAGCTGCTTCTCGTCTCCCATGGCAACTGGAGGCTTCCAGTCTGTCCAGCTACCGAGCGCCTCCGCTGCTGGGCTGGCTCCAGAGTTCAGCGGGATTCGGCTCCCAGCCGTGGTCCAAGCGCGCCCAGGCGACAGCGTCTCCGGCCCCGTCCCGTTCCCGCGAGCGCCCCTGCGCCCTCACCCAGCACACTAGCTCCCCTGGTGCCTTAGCAGCCGGACCCAGGTGGGTCCCAGGGAGCCTGGTCCGCAGTCTGCGCCCCACAGGCCCGGGCGAGTGGTCCTAGCCAGTCCCCAACGAGTCCCGGCGCTCGCCACCGCGCCTACCTGCTGGACACTCCCGGTGCTGTCGGCGGCGCGGCGCGACTCAAAGCTCGGAGCTAGGCTCAGGGACGCCCCGCGTGCCGGGGCAGGTGACCGCACTGGCGCGTCCTCCGCAGGCTCCGTCCCGCCCGCAGCCCCCGGGTGCCCGACAGCCTCGCGCGGCCCCGTCCCGCCGCCTCCCGCCCCCGCGCCCCTCTGCGCGCCCGCGCCGCCCGCGCTCCCGAGGCCGCACCCGCTCCGTTCCTGCTCCTCCTCCTCTTCCTCCTCCTCCTCCGCTCCGGCTCCGGCTCCGACTCCGGCTCCGGCTGCGCGAGGCCGCGACCCACGGTGCGCGCGCAAACTTTCCCACCCGCTTCCGCGAGGCCAAGCAAGCGCAGGGTGGACGTGGGTGTAACACGGTTCTCGGGCACCGTCGGAGGTCCCACAGAACAAAGGGCCCCGCGGGGATAGCGGCAGCGGTCGCCAGAGCCAACGGGCCCTCGCTGGAGCCCCCTAGGCCGAGTTGTCCTCCCCTCTGCACCGCGCCACGCGTGAACTTGGGCTGGCACGGACGGACCTGCGCGGACCCCTGCTCTGGAGCCGCCTGCGCTGTCCCCCTCTCGGCGACAGAGGGAGCGGCTGCGGGCTCGGCAGAAGATGAGGCACACGGTGTTCCAGCTGCGGTCAGGGACTTGTGCCCACGAGAGAGTCACGTGTGTGCGTGTGCGTGCAAGGAGCCGCGGGGCGCCTTGTGAGAAGGGGTCGCTCGGACCTATTAGTATAAGAGGGTACAGCAGAATTAATTATTGTATGTATCTGGAAAATTGATACATTCATTATATAAAAAGTATAGCCCTCAGCGCAGAGTGTAAATTTCATTATTTGACTGAACACACAGTGTTCGGTAATGGATTAATAATGACGAGATACTTTTTAAGTTACCATTTATATTTAATATTCCAAGTGATTGAAATATGTTCAGTGAATTCAAAGACAGGATCAATTCAGCAAGCTAATTTGCCCAATAATTAGTGAGACTACATGAGATTTTTGCCTGTATAAAGAAGAAAGGCTACAGTCTCAGACCAGAGTTAAATAATCTCAAGACTGTTGAATTGATCAAAACAAGTCAACAGTAGCATGAAGAAGAATGAATGTAGACGGGCAAAATGCGAATTAAAAATAAAATACGTGCTTCAGCAGCAATTCATTTTCCTGAGCATCCGAGTACCACAGTGTGGTTTGTGGGTGTTAGCGGGTCTGTCTGTTGCATGAAAAGACTCTGCGATTCTGCGTTATGGTGCAAGATTTCTAAAGGAGAAAGAAGCAATGACAAATTTGGACAAAAACTTCATGCTGGCATTTAGCACTTACAACCTCAAGGAATATCAAATAAAGAGCCTATTCAAACACAAATGCAGGGCCTGGGAGATAGCTCAGTAGAGTAAGCTTCTGCCTAGCAAGTGCAGGGTCCTGAGTTCAATCCCCAGTACCACACACACACACACACACACAGTGGATTCAGCACTCAAGTTCGTGTTGCTCAGGTGTTTAAATTTCTGGGCTATAGGTTATATAGGTTATAAGTCTTTGACATGTTTATTTCTAGTACATACCTAAGTATCTGTATTTGGGTTTATAAGGAGAAAGCCAGTAAAGAAAGAACAAACTACAGTTCATAAATGCTGCATGCTAGGGTCCTTGATTCTCCCCTCACGTTCTGCACCCTGGGAAGCCAGGCTGGCTCAGCTTCACAGCTGACTTTGATACAGTTTTTAAAAACTGATGATGTTGTCTACCCACGCAGGTGATATATCATGGCAACATCAATGCTGGCTCCATTCCCAAAGGTAATTGTTTTCCCTGAAGTGAGATGTAGACACTGATTTGCTATCGTGACCTTTAAGTTTGTGTGGAGAACACATTACCCACCAGCGTGGGTCATGCCAGTCCCTCATAGAACACTCAAGAACATGGCTGCAATAGCTCTCTGAACTGAAGTTACTGTCACTTTCCAGAACAGACGTTAGTAGCCTCCCCTGATGAAAGAGTACACGATGTGAATTATTTTATCGCACTCAGAAATTGCTCTGCTGAGGAAGATGCTGTTCTCAACTTTCACTGGGTACTGACTGTGGAAATATAACAGCAGCGTGCTACTGTTGACAGTTACTTGAGAAACACAAACACTCCTTATAGAGCACCGCGCCTGCAGTCGTGTCCTTAAAAGCACCGGGATACACTGGCAAATGGAGAACTTCATGTATGTTGTAGGGAAACACAGCATCACTTTTGAAAAGTGAGTGATTCAAACCCCAGCTTCCAATTTGTTATGGACATCTAGCTTATTGCCGCTTGCTTCTGGGCTGCCAGAGCAAGAACCGTGGCCTCCTCTGTCTCAGTTACCTTTCTCTCACTGCTGAGATAAAATATCTAGCAGCAAGTTAAGGAGGGAAAGGGTTGCCTAAGTGCACAGTTGGTGGAGGCAGCCCTTAGTCAGTTGGCCCCAAGGCAGGGGCTGGGGCACAGAGGTACAGTGCAAGGCAACAGGAGAGAGCCAAGCATCAGGAGCAAACCAAGGACAGTGGAGCAAGCCTTGTGTCCTTACACTAGAAGCAGGCTACTCGCCCTCTGGCGGGCCCAGTCCTCACACCACTCTGTGTCCTCCTCTTGCACAAGCTGGGGATATCTGCAAAGTAAAGATCCTGGCCCTGTTGAGTCACTTAGTTAAAATACTAAACTTCTTAAGTTGACACATCCTATCATGCAGAACTGCTGAGCTACTTAATTAAGCTGCTGGACTTCCCCAGCGGTCACATTCTATCAGACTTTACCCCTAGATTCCTGACAATTATGTCAATTCTGAACTTCTAATTGGGTTCTTCCATGCAGTTTGCAATACGTTTCAAAGACTTGTACTATTTTTATTTGATCTTTTTTTCTTTATAGTTGAAGACCTGGATGCATGGCTTCAGCAAGGCACATGACATTTTCTGCACAGAAAAGAACTTCTCACTTAAGTTCTCTGTATGTTTCTAGTGCACATACTCTATCACTTTTACACCCAAATAACCCAGAAACCTACTATTAATTCAAAAATGGCCCCCAAAAGGTAAAAGGCTCACAAACTGGCAGCTGCAGGCCACTGTAGGAGAGTTTCAAGTATGTTTCACCATTGACCCACTGATCAACATTTGACATGTTTAGTTTGGGCTGTTATGTACAAGCAAAATACGCCACTCTGAATATTTATGCCCCTTCCTATTGACACAGAAATGGCTTCCATATCTTTTGGGGAAATATTTAGCAGTAAGATGACTAGGTCAGACACAAGGCAGAACCATGACATTTTAGATAACTGCCTCTTCCATTTCCACAGTGGTTAAACCACTTAAGTTTCAGAAATGTATACTACAAATTACAAATAATTTATCTCAATGAATAGTTTATATTTCATCTATCAGTAACTTTGAGAGAGAAAACTCTCATCTTTGATGACATTTGGTTTATAGATTTTTTTTAAACTAAATCTGTGGCTTTATACCTTGTTGTAGAATTCTTAACCCAATGTGACATTCCAAAGGTTTTCTGCTATGCATCTTCCTTGATATTTTATAATTTTACCTATTACATTTAGATTGATGATCTGTTTAATTTTGTATGTAGGATAAAGTTCCTGTCATCAAACTTTTCATTGACTTGCAATTGTCTTTGTTCAGTATCTGTAAAGGACTACTATAACTCCACCAAATTTATTTGCACCTTGCAAAAAATTAATGGACCACATATATGTGGATCGATTTCTGATCTTTCTTTTCCACTGATCCACTTACATAAACTTACATACTCAATGTACACTCTTAGACTACCTTAAAATCAGACCATGTTGAATTCTCAAGTACGGTTTCTGTTTTTGTGTAATGTTTTTGCCTATCTTCGGTCTTATGCATTTTTATGTGACATTTAGGATCAGTTTGTCATCACATTTGAAGAGTGATAAGGCTGTGAGTAGGATTGTTTGAATCCATTACTTGTGGATAAGTGAAATTTTAGCCATCCTGGGTGCTCTGATCCCCAAATACTCATATGGCTGCCAGGTGATTCAAGTCTACTTTAATTTTCTGTATCTCTTAGTTTCCAGGACACAGGCTTTCCATATTATTTGTGATATTTCACTCTAATTATTTTATATTTTAATGCTATTTTAAAATTTCCACTTCTTCATGTTCACTTCTAATATTTACTGTGTACAAAAGCTTCTAATCCTCTACCCCAGATAAACTCAAAAAGTTTAGTAGTGTTTCTGCGTTCTGTAGGGTATTTTTATATAGGTATCTGTGCTCTTTGTGGGTGAAGGTAGATTCCTGTGTTTCTTTTCTTTGCCTACTGCACCCTTCAGAGTCACCTGGAACTCCCTGGTGAACATGGGCTCCCCTGCCCGACTCCTGTTCAGTCTTCTGCCATTACCTGCAATGCTAACTACAGACTTACTGTAGGTGCCATTTACAAGAATGCGGGTGGGACTCTCTTGTTCCTAATTGACTGAGGATTTTCCTTAGGAATGGGTGCTGGACTTTGATACATGCTGTTTCCATTCTTGAGCAGCCACCTGGCCCCTCTTTCCCTCTCTCTCTGCACATCTTTCTTTAGTTTGCTAACATGGTGAACTACACTCCTTACCTTTTGAATGTTACACCTGTCTTGGACACTAGGATAAACCATCCATAGTCATGATAGTATTCTTTGAACATATAGATTTTATTTGCTTAAATTTAGTTGGATGGCTTTTGCACCTCTATTTATGAAAGGCATTGATTCAAATTTTCTTTTGTTGTCATAGTGTTGTCTGCCCATAGTACTAATTTGCTAGAAGAATGAATGGAGAACTATTTTGTTCTCTTCATTTTTCTGAAACATTTTGTGCAAAATTGGAATGATCTCTAAAATTGTTTGATAGACCTCATCAATGAAACTACTGGGCCTAAAGTTTCCTTTGAGATAACATTTTATATTTTATTAGAAACTAAGTGACATTAGCAGGCATAAGACTATTTATGGCATCTATTTGGGAAAGAACAATGATATCTTAACTTTTCTAAGAGCCTTACCTTTATTTTATTTCACTTTGAAGAGTAAAAACAAAAGCAAAACAAATAGCATAAAGATAGAAACAGGGTAACATAAGACATAGCTTATATATTTTTAAAACAAAAACAGCTAATTAACAATGGTTGTTATATTATCTATTTTTATTTTCAAACCTGTTACTCAGATTAATAGATGAAGTTATACAAGTTTGAACAAATAATTGAATATTACACCTTGAGTTCACTTAATATTTTACTTTTTAAAAAATACTATTTTAAAGAGTACAATAATAACTGATAAGATGTTAGAAATGGTATGCAATTAGAAGACAAGATGAGAGGTATTCAAGCATGGTGTTTGTATTACAAATTGCTGTCCTCACTGTACTTGCTTAGATCACATATATAAAGATAGTTTTAGTCAAGGTGAAAATTCTACACAATTAATCACTATTTTCAGAAAACTGGTGGAAATTATTAGTACAATCAAACATCTTCATTGCTTAATCCTTTTGTTTAGTTTCTTTCTGTTTTACTGTATCTATTTTACCTTTCAGATTTTATTTCTTCTTTCATGTTCTTATGCTAGGGAAACAATATAATATTCACACATGTGGGTCTGATTTATTTCTCTTATGAATATAGCCTCTATTGCATCCACTTACCTATGAAGGCCTTGAGTCCATCTTAATAGCTGAGTAATACTCCATTGTATAGGGGTCAGTGAGATAGCTCAGCAGACTCAAGTACAGGCTTAGCAAAGCTTAGTCAAGTGCAGGAACTTCAGTTTGATCCCCAGCACCACATGCCATGTCAGTTCTGCCCCCAAGGCTGGCTAAGCTGGCTACAGAGTCTACACATAGTGATGTATGCCTGTAATTCCAGCTTGGGGAGGCTGAGAACAGGAGGATCACCGTGAATCCAAGCTGCAAAATGAGACACTTTAAAACAAAATATATTTTAAAATACACCACCTTTTTCATCCATTCCTCGGGTGAGGGACATTTCAATTATTTCTAAGGTTTGGCTATGACAAATTGTGCTGCTATAAACATGGGAGCGCATATATCACTGTAGTGTAATATTTTCGGTTCTTTTGGGAAAATACCCAGAAGAGGAATAGCTGGATTAAATAGGATTTGCAGTCCTAGTTGTTTGACAAGTCTCCACACTGATTTCCACAGTTGTTGTACCAATCATAATTCTGACCAATAGTGGAAAAGGGTTTATTTTCCCCCACAGCCTCTCTAGAATTTGTTATTAGTTGATTTCTTTATGATAGCCATTCCTTTTGGAGTGAAATGGTATCTCAATGTTGTCTTTTAAATTTATTTTTTTTTTTATTTTTTTGCAGGACTGGGGTTCAAACTCACAACCTTGCACTGGCCAGGCAGACACTTGTGCCACGGAGCTATCTCTCCAGCCCTCAATGTTGTTTTAATTTGTATTTCTCAAATGGCCAGTACAATGGAACAATTTTTCATGCGTTTATTTGGTACATGTATATCTTCCTCTGAGAAGCGAGTATTCATCTCAGGAGCCCTGGGTCTTTAAATCTTGGCGCCTGATATTATTTATTTATTTATTTATTTATTTATTTATTTATTCTAGATAGAATATCTTTGTATGAGTTGGCTAAGATTTTTTCCCAATTTGAAGGTTGTCTTTTCACTTTCCTGGTGATTTCTTTTGACATACTGAAGCTTCTTAATAAGATGAGATCGCAGGTGTTTATTCTTTGAAGTATTTCCCATGAAGTTTGCTTTTAGTTCATGAATGTATCCCTACCCTTATGTCTTCAAAAGCTCCATCTACTTTCTCTTTAGTGTTTTGTTTTAATGTTTAGATCTTTAATCCATTTTGTCTATCTAATCTAGTTTAGACCATGGTGGTGACCAGCTCTAGTTTTAATTTTTGGTATGTGGAGAACCAGCTTTTCCAGAATGATTTGTTAAAGACGCTGTTTTCCAGGGCAGATGTTTGGCTCCTTTGTCAAACATAAGATGACTGAATGTGTTTATAGTTACAGCTGCATCTTCTTTTTTTAAATTTTTTTTATTTAATATTTTTTATTGTTTAAATTTAACAATGGTTATATTACATATTTTCATCATCGGATCAGTTTAGATTAATACATATAGGTATATAAGATTGATCAAACAATTAAACATTTACCCTTCTAAATCAACATTACTTCTTTTTTTCTTTTCCCCTTTCTTTTCTTTGAAAGTTGACATATTGCATATTGTCCTCACAATTGTTCTACAGAGTACAGTGTGTGGGCATGACCCACCTCCCTATTGAAGTTGTTTAGAAAAAAAAAAAAGGAAAAGAATATATTTCTCTTTGGACTAAGAGGAAGCAGATACATACACA
>PVJA010033011.1:0-23665 GCA_004027025.1 Myocastor coypus
ACACGCGGTACAATGTTGGGATACGTTCTTTCCGTTCCTCCCAACTGTTTGGAGGTAGTCACTTCCCATGAACTAAACTGCTAAATTGTGACCCCTCCTGTTAGTTTGCTGAAGCTTTCTCCCTAATGAGATCATATTAAAAGGGTATAATTAATGTCAAAGGTAACTACAATAACAAAGTGAGCATCAGAGTCACAGCCTCCCTGCTCTGCAGACTTCTAGCACTTGTTCTCTGCTTTGTTGCCTGTTTTTTGACTTGTGCAACCTCCCTTGGCCCTGTTGGTGCCAGCGCCTAGAAATCTATATATTCTGTTAAAATTGGCTTTTGCACTTTCTGCCTACGAGGAAGCAGGAGTGGTATAAATTTCACATTCCTGGGTCATATGCGCTACTGTGCTAACAATTTTTGGTTGTTGTTGTTGAAAATGAAAATGTGTAGAACTGTAGAGCAGGAAAGAGCAACAGAATTTTAAAAGCATTTTATGTATTTGGTACCAGGTCGCACCGCACAGCTCAGACCCATGTCTCAGTGCACTCCCTGGGCAAGGCGGACACAGCAGGCCAGGTATCAGACCCCGGGGTCCAGGGTCTGCTTGCAGGTGCCTTAGTCCTCTGAGCTATTTGGACAGCCCTTTCTTTAACCCTCGGAACAATACTTTAATGTCATTCCACAGAGCATAAATGCATCATCTCCACTCACATAACCTGTAGGCATCAGCAGAAGGACCTTTCTTACTCACCCCTGAAATTGCTCCATCTAGGTATAGGTAGGCTGAGCAAAAGCCACCACCTAATTTTACAAGTTCAGTCATCTCTAGAGAGCCTCCAAAAGGTCTTATGTCTCTTTCTTTTCATTAAGGTTGAAGGAAGAAAGCGCAATTCCTTTGGGAGTGACAGCTCATCGGGTCATGGTGTCTCCCATGGGTGTAGAGAATCATTTCACCACACTTCTGCTGGGAAATGACTAGGAACTTAAGTGCCTCTGGCACAGAGGTGCAGAGGTGGGCAGAGGAAGGTGAGGAGCTGATCAGTTTCCCATCTCCGGATGTTTTTCAGAATACATGATTTCGGTATAAAGCATCAGAGAAGACAGGACCTTCCACCTCTTGCCAGCAGTTGGGAAACAGGTCATATCTCCTTGGAGACCAGGTGAGAAGGTGAGCTGATCTATTTGGAGTGGGATTTCCAGCCCAGTGTTTCATTCAGTACAGATTCTGGCTGGTCCAAGGTCCCCACCATTCTAAGTTTTTAAAGAGATGGAGGCCATGGGCTTGAGTTGTAGCTATTTCATCATTTACCTGAATTTAGAAGATGCTAGGGTTAAAAAGTTCACTAGAATTTGCATTGCCCACACCTCCAGTTTACACGGAAAGGCACTTTACTAAATGCAGCGATGCACCAAGAGCAAGCAGTTAATTACTGGGAGAAGGAACACAAGCAGGATCTCTAAGCTCTGGCTCTAATATTACGTTCATATACAGTTGTAAACCTAGGCAGCAGATAGAAATCTGTAATGCTACTTGACGTTCTTATTTCCATCAAATAATAGCTTGCTGATCTTTTACTAAACATTGAAGTTTGCTATCAACCAGAGAACATATCCATTTGTTCAATGTTCTGCCCTTCCCTTGGGTGGAAGAAGGCTGAACATTAGCTACAGAAAGCTTCGAAGTATAGCATTTGTTTTTCTGTTTGCCTCAGTCAAGCCCTGATTATGGATTTCATAGCATGACTTCTATGCATATTATCATAAAACAGATAGCCTATGGATCAAAATCCCTTCCCCTAAGGGTTAAAGTAGTCCTTGATGCATACGTGCCCTGAGACAAGTGTGAATGCTTGAAGTTCTGAGTTTACAGTCACCCACTGAATGAAAGCATCAGCATTTACGCACAAAGGCCGAGCGCACTCAGCTCTCCCTGTCATGTCTTTTCACAATAGTCACTAAAATCAGTACCTTACGTACAGCCCAACCCTTGTGTGCAGAGAGCTACTGAGGCAGGTAGCTATGACCAACTCTAATTGACAAGTGGAAATCCACCCCTTCAGGAAGCTAGAGTGCTGGAGACACATCGTATTCAAGGAGAAATCGGAGATATGCGTGCCCACCATACAAGATGGCTTAATGATTGGTAAAGTACTTTCTCACACACTGCCTTGCTTCACAAGACCCCTGAAGTTATAAAGAAAGAAAAGAGTGGGTTTGCAGTCACATTCCTCAGCTGAATGAATTCAGCTTGGTGCCAGTTCCTTCTCGGATTGCCTGTGCTGACACGCACCTATAATCCCCGCACTCCAGAGGCTGAGGTAGGAGGACTGCCGTGAGTTCAAGATCACCATGGGCTACCTAATGAGACCATGATTCCAAAAACCAAAAACCCAGATTCTGCTCTGAACCAGCATCCCGAGCCCTTGTGCTGAGTTCCTCTGCCCTCTCTTACTCCTCCAACACCTCAGCCATTCTGGGGCTACACACTCACAGTGTGGCTCTGCGCGTCCCGCCAGCTTCAGCTTTGTATCTGAGTGAATGAAGCTTAAGGAATGATGGGCCGATTCGTAATAATAACCGGCCATGAGTTGGGAAATTGCTCTGCATCATTCTAGAAGCTGTAGTGAATTGCAACCAGCACAGAACAAGCAGAATGTGTTGTACTGTCCAGTGCAATTCTTCCATGCATCTATACCTGCACGAGATTGTCCTCACAGGCCATTCCTGAGCACTTTTTTCACGTATCTATTTCATACTCATATATCCTCCTGCACATAACTACCAAAATCTCATCTCCGTTCTTCAGTGCATCATTTCTTTACTAATTACTGAGCTTTTACATTTTGTTATGTATTAAGGATATAATTTTTGATTGGAAATAAATGCTTCCAATAATTTCTCCCAGGTAATTCTTTTCCTTCTCTGTTTCCTGATTGACCTCATGTATAAAATATTCCACACAGTCACAGAATGAGAGTGAATTAAACAGTAGATGTTTTTTATAAGCTCTTTGGACAGTTTTTAGTTTCAGTGGGATCCCTTTCTTTGCTGTGGTTGGTTATATTCTATGTAGAAATTGAAATTAAGAGGTACAGTTTTCATCATTTTGAAATCTTGAATGTAGTAAAAAAAAAAAAAAAAAAAAAAAAAAATCCAAGAAAAGCACATTGTACTACAGGCAAAGCAGAAGCTTCTTTCCTAAGCAATAAACCAATTAAGGCAGATGCAGACTGTCTCTCCTCAGATTTGGGAGAGAATGCTATTTATTTATAAATTCCCTTCAGCTCTGTCTTGCTTTGCTTTGGTTGGGTTGTGTTTACTTAGACCCAACTGTGCAATTCAATAGCTATTCATCCAACCAATGAGAAGAAGCACAAGTGTGTTCCTGGGTAGCCACTGAGCTGCTGGCAGCTTTCTCTTTTCCCTCCCAGGGGGCCTTTAACTCTTCACCCTGGACTGAGCTACGCAGCAGCCTCTCAGTTATGCAGTAGAATTACCCAGAAAGACAGCTCTTTCTTTATCCCCAGTGCACCACATTTCTCACTTCAGAACCTTCTCAGGTCTGAGGAGCCACTGGGCTATTTTCATGGCCAGGCATAGCAGACCAACCAGGGAAAAGAAAAACGCACCGGATTTGATTTTCCTTTTACCAAATTGCACAGAATGCATTACAGTGAGGGGGACACTGGTGTCAGGCCCAGCTCTGCTCTTACTGGCTGCTGAGCCCACGCAAGTTACCAAGCATCTAGCATTCCTTTCAGAATAAGCTAGTGATGAATAGGATCAATAATGCATGCGGGCTTTTTAGAATTGTTGTACAAACAAACTTCCATGGTGCATGTAAGTGACCTGACTTAGAACAGGTCATAAATACTGCATCATCCTTGGTCTTTTAAAATTACTTTGTTATTGCCTGTTGCTATGCTTCTGACCCTTTACAGTGAAATCTTCCTGTTCTCCATTTGTGCATATGCTACCTTATACCTCGAGATCTCTGAGTCTTCTTTTCTTTTCTGTGATCAATAGTGAGAATTAAAATGCATGCATCATCTGCAATTATATTTGTTTTGTTTCGGACAGACCAAAGGAACGCTCAAACCATTCTTCTTTCCTAATGAATGAGTGGGATACCTGCCCAGCTCCGGCTCGAACATACATCTGACATCATGTGACGAATGACAGGAAAACACCAAGATCTCTGGAGACACCAAGAGTGGCATTCCCAGGAAGCTCCCACCTTCCTCTATTCTGTGTGGACACCTGGGGAGGACACACCCCCACTACAGTCACATGATCGTCAGGGAACCCCATCAGTGGGAGAATTTTTAAGAGTCACCTTAAGCAAACTCATTATTTACTTCTACATGTAACATCCCGGCAGCCTCATTCTTCAGGCTGCACTTCAGTATTTCCAGTGACACAGATTTATTGCCCTCCTCGATAAATAAGACCCAGGTGCATGTACAACTGAAGTCATGGGTAAAGGAGACAGAAACCACTCGACAGTGACTGAGTTTATCTTCCTGGGCATCGCTCAGGACCCTCAGCTGCAGACCATCTTCTTCGTGGTCTTCCTCATTGTGTACCTGGTCAGTGTCGTGGGGAACATCGGCATGATTGTCCTCATCATCACAGACACTCACCTGCACACGCCCATGTACTTTTTTCTCTGCAACCTCTCCATCGTTGACCTGGGCTATTCCTCGGCCATTGCACCCCGGATGCTGGCCGACTTCCTAACGAAACACAAAGTCATCTCTTTCTCCAGCTGCGCCACACAGTTTGCTTTTTTCGTAGGTTTTGTGGATGCTGAGTGCTATGTCCTGGCAGCGATGGCCTACGACAGGTTCGTGGCCATCTGCCGACCCCTCCACTACAACACTCTGATGTCCAAGCGAGTGTGTGTGGCTCTGATGCTGGGCTCTTACCTGGCTGGCCTAGTGAGTTTAGTAGCCCACACTTCACTCACTTTCAGCCTCAATTACTGTGGTTCCAACATCATCAACCATTTCTTCTGTGAAATCCCACCGCTGTTAGCTCTCTCTTGCTCAGATACCTACATCAGTGAGATACTGCTCTTCAGTTTGTGTGGCTTCATTGAATTCAGCACCATCCTTATCATCTTCGTCTCCTATGCCTTCATCCTTGTCACTATCATCAGAATGACTTCCACTGAGGGACAGCTCAAGGCTTTCTCCACCTGCGGGTCTCACCTGACTGGCGTCACTCTCTTCTATGGCACTGTCATGTTTATGTACCTGAGGCCAACGTCCAGCTATTCCCTGGACCAGGACAAGTGGGCTTCTGTGTTCTACACGATTATCATTCCCATGTTGAACCCCATTATCTACAGTTTACGAAACAAAGATGTAAAAGCTGCTTTCAAAAAACTGATTGGCAGAAAATCTCCGTAGTAACAATATACGCAATCTGTTTAGGTAGAGGTAAGCAAAAGAATTAGAAAGATGGTAGCAGGAAAGGGGCAGCAAAGCATTGCCATAAACTTTGCCCAAGTCATCATCTCCCTGCTGCACAAATCTTGAGCTCTAAAGGGATTTTTCTAGAACTTTAACTGTACAATGTGAAAGAACTATCAGTAGAATTAACACATTTGGAAAACATGCTTAGCAAGAGGCATAATTTCAACTTAAACCTGATCCTTACATTGATCAGAAAGAGACAGAACTCTGTGAGAAAAGAAATAGCTTGTCACTCTAAAGCATATGGTTTCAAGGTCATCAAAATATGAAATCCAAATACTACAACTTTTACTCTGAAATGAAGTCATAGAAAATATGGATAAAAATCATAAGAAATGCTCCTAGCAAAAATGGAGGATTTGCCCATTTTGGATGGGTCTACTCATGCTAGCAAAGCCTTACAGGGACCAGGTAGCTGTAAGGATTTAGAGACTGTACCTGTAGGGCATGACTTGCCCACATGCAGTTTCTTGTGTTGCCTTTGCTTTGCATTCCTCTGAACCTGCTGCCACCAGAAACAAAATCAGGAACCCTTCAGATCCACAGTCTAAGGGTAAGGGCTGACTTGGGGCTGTAAGCATTAGGATCCCTCCCTCTTGTGTCTGAAACTTTCCCATTGGTCCAGGGGTTGGTGGCACCATAGCCGTTTATCTCTTGAGCCTTACATTACAAAGAGATGGACCTCAGTGGCCTGTAATTCATACATTGACCTTCTTTGAGCCTTCAGATAAATCATACCCCTCTGAAACCATAGAAAAAAAGACATGGTTTACAGCAATCTCCAAGATGCTTTTTAGCAAGGCTGCGATGTCTACAAGTTTAGTATACCCATGCCCACCTATATTTTTCCCTTTTTTTCCATCTTTCTTACCCCAAGATCTTTTCCATGGGGCTCAGCTTTCTATAACATCAAACCCAAGCCTTTGTTGAACAATAATCTACTTAATGCTGATGTCTGAATACTGGACGCTACAAGATAAACATTTCTTCGTGCATATTTTAAAACAACAAATCAAGATGTCAGATGTTAGCATGATTAGGTTAAAGTAGTGAGCTTGAAACCTTAAAAATAAAAGCTATACTCCCATCACACTTTCACCTTGAAGTATTTTGAATCAATAATCTTTCTGTCTGCATTCATCTTCCAGAGCTACATAGTTAAAGGTCATGGAAACAATGGCTCCCATAATGTGTGGCCTGAACATGTTTTATCAATGAAGTCAACAAAAAAACTTTAGAGACAGAAGAATCAGAGTGTATCGGTTAGGCTTTCTGACTGTTCCACTGTACATGGAGATTGATTTAAGATTAGTCAGTCCTATGTTGAATTTTCAGAAAATAACATTGATATAACACTCCGAAAGAACAGTTGTAATTATTAAGCAGTAGAAGGATTAGCAGTATGGAAACTTTTAGGCCCAAACCCATGCAATCAACCAGGCCAGGCACTCTGACGCGAGTAGAAGGTGTATTGGGGTCATCAAGCAGGCTGGCTGTCTATCGGACCAGATAGCAGCGAACAAAAGGGGGTAGGAGACTTCATAGCACCTTTCAGGGAGGGTAATCGGGATCTGAAGCAGCCAGGTAATAACCAGACCACGAGTTTCGAGGTGAGATGGAGCAGCTGAATTTAAGTGGGCATCATTTATCTTCCTTTTTAATGCTATTCACGTCAGAAGGGAGTGAGTTGAGACCAGCATAGGTCAAGAGGAAGTGAGACCAGAGGACAGTACAATGTGGGATGGGGGTTGGGTGGGTTACCTAGGAAACTGAGGGAAGGAATGTTTGGGGCAAGATGCCCTGGGAAGATAAGAGGAAGTGTTAGAGGCAAGGTGCCTGGGAAACATTGAATCTTCACCTATCAGAAACAAAGCAAAATTTTCCTTTCAGCTTATTTTGCAATCAAACGTGTACATGATAAAGGACGAGTGAAATATAATAGGGCTTTCTTGTCCATTTAACTATAAGCCAAAGGTACACTAATAACTGAATGAGAAGTTGCCTTCAATCTCATTGGCAAAATAACCTCGTTGCTAAAAGATTTTCTATTCTACTTATTGCTGTACTAATTCGTTAAACAAAGTAGATCAGATTTCATCCAATTATTAAACTAGCCAGAGAGATGGGCTTTGTCCTGTTTAAAAATAGTACACATAATGATGAATCAACCTTCTTGTAAGGAATCAGTGATTAACCATCAGATGCCCAAGGACTTCATTCGCTATGGACGAGGCATTCACTTTTTTGCACTCTCTGACCGAGAGCTCTGACACTGACTCTGCTACATTCAGCTGTGCAATTTTAGGCAATTTGCACAAAATCTCCCCAAGATTTTTTTTTTATCGACTTGATGAGAATGATGATGCTAACATTTTGAAATTTTCCAAAGGGTGCATTACGATCTCTGTAAGGTATCTTCTAATTAAGTGATGCTTGATAACCATGATTGCTTTCTACTTTGCTCTTCAGTTATATGCCAGCTAACCACCATTACGCCATCAGTGCGCTGCGGTACAGTGAGGCCCCCTAAGGTTTTAGTTTCCAACCAGCTGGGGGTTATCTTATTGATATAAATACATAGTGACAAGAGGAAAAGCCGCGGATATAAGTTGAAGGAATCACCTTTCCCCTCATTCAGGGTCACAAACAAACCCTACAGCTTCCCTGTACTTCCGTTTCTTCATCACATAAGACTTTTATGCCTTCGCCATTCTATTGGTTCACCAAAGTAACACATCAATACATGCTTATGTTTGACAGACCTTGGATCTTCTTTCATAAAATCATGTGACAATTATGACCGTATGGCAATGACAAGCACGTTGACCGTGTTCCCTATAGTAACTGCTTGTTTTTATGACAGCAAACAGTATCGCTGTACTGCGTAGGTGAAAGGCGTTGGAGAATGATGAAGATCGCAAGTGTTACAGTGATATGAGAAATTTTATAATAAGCTGTGTCTAAGGAGTGGATAAATAGCAAAGTGAAATCCAATTATGCGGTGCATACTGTAGACGAGAGTGGAATCTAACACTACACAGACATTTGCAAATAAAGCTCCCTGCAGGACCATTACATGTTACCATGGGTAAGGGGAGTGCAGACTAATTCTGTGGAACGTTTCTGAAATTGAGAGTCTAAAACACAATGTTTCTCAGATAGGCACCAAGCTATTCTAAAAATTTCTCACAATGGTTGCTTTGACATTTCTTTCATGTAATACTCTACATCAACAATACATGTGATTTTCCAGAAATAAAAAAATTCCCCAATCCAAAACACCATTCCAGATCCTGTACACTTAAACCTATCACTCCCATTGGAAGTGCTATCAGTATAGTCTTTGCAACTAGCCCAAAACGTATATTTAAGAATGTTTTTATAAATCGTTTGTGATGTTCATTATTTTTAATTCTTATGCCAAACTGTTTTCTGATGAAGACAGTATGGTGCTGTCTGCAAGAATGGAAACCTCAAAATAATCACCATAAAGCTTCTAAGACTTATGGGAAAATAAACTAGGAGGATGGTCCGCAGATATTAAGATGTCATCCGCAACATGAGAACTATAAATCTTTAGAGCAGCCCAGACTAGAAGACGAGCCCAAACCACCATTAGAAGAATGAAATATGGCATGGGCCAAAATGCATCCTTAAAGTTTTGTCTCAACCCTCAGTCTGAATAGTGAGGATTGTTCTCCAGTTCAGTCCAGCCAGCAGAATGACTGGGCAATTTTTTGTTGTATTTATTGTACAGAATATGTACATTCTAGAAGGTTCCTTTCATGCTACACTGTCGTACCTGTTGTCCCAGCAATTCGAGGGCATGTAAATTCCACAACGTGATCAGTGAGGACAGGCACCACATGTTGTGCAGACCCCACCCCAGGTGCACTGAGCCAGCCACTGAGACGGGACATGGTGGAGCACACCCATAATCCCAGTGCTGGGGAGGCTGAAAACAGGAGAATCACTGTGAGTCCAAGCTGCCTAGTGAGAGCCTGTAACAAATACATAAAGAAAAGAAAATTGCAAGCCGGGTATGGTGGCACACGCCTGTAATCCCAGCCCTTGGGAGGCTGAGGCAGGAGGATCGGTGCGAGTTGGAGACCAGCCTGGGCTACAAAAGTGAGCTCGAGGCCAGCCTGAGCTGCATAGTGAGACCCTGTCTCAAAAAGACAAAAAAAAAAAATTACAAATGGAAGAACTGAGGTCCATACTACTAAAAAATATTTCCATGTACACACATTAGTTTAGAACATTGATATTGTAATTATTCTCTTATAATTATAGTCACTTTAATAGATAACACTCCTCAGTCAAACCCTGAGAATTTGTAGTTTATGACAACAGACCACCTTAAAAATTTTTACTCTATACTTTCACTAAACTGTAATAGTATATTTTCTCTCCAGGATGTCCTTATATTGCTAGTCTTTATACTACTATAATCCTAAAGAAATTTTTAAAAAGAATCATGTAATTGAACATTAAATAATGTGCAGGAATAACATTTCCCCCTAGTTTGTGTCTAATAACGATTACTGCAAAGAATTTTCCATTTGATAATATTAAAATATTTTATGTTCATTTTGTGTCAAAGGAAATGGATATAAGATCCAAATTTTGTTTGGAGAGTCTTTGATGACATTGAGTACACAGCCAGAGGTGTTTGGATCATATTTATTTTAGTTCACTCAAATCCAGATGACTGATAACTACCCACTAGTCAAAAATGCATACATTGCTCAGGTAGTTGGTACAAATAATAAATTGCTAAAAACAAAATATTACTGCCACTGGTTTCTACTTGGCTTCTTAAGAATGGCTTTGCAAGATTTTTTTTTTCATAGTTGAGAGGTAATTCCTATAAATATCATCTTTCAAATTGTATACCTCTGTGAACTCCCGTTTCAAAAATGATGCTATTTCTCTAAAGTATACACAGCCAGCTTAGTTTGTAATGTCAGGGAGAATTTTAAATATTTTCTTTTATTTTCAATGAGTTACTCTGAAAAAATTGTTTATGTTTCTAATAAAACTGCAGACACCAAGCAAATATATAAACTGATTCACCAGATGCAATAGGCAAATATAAAAATGGTAAAAATGACTGTGCCAACATAACTTTTCTAAACACTATTGGTACAAATATTTCTTCTCATTGAACTAAGAGAAAGTTGTTGCATATATTAAAATGAATAAAAAGAAAAAAATTAAAAGAAAACAATTTTTTAAAAATTCTATAATAGTAGAGTTATCATGTCTGCATCTTGAACTTTGAACAACTACTATGAAGACAACAATATGCATTGTATTAATTATTGTGGCTGCCCTACTAATGTGTTTTGAAACTGTCTCATTGTTATTTATTAAAAGTAATTTTAAAAACTGCATAATGAAAATATTTGACAAAAACAAAAAATGACTGTGTAATGAACATCTCCCTGTGGTTTTTTTTTTTTTGAGGGACCAAGGTTTGAACTCATGACCTTGTGCTTGCCAGACAGGCACTTATACCATAGAGCTATCTCCCTATGTTTCATCATGTCTGCATCTTGCCTTCTGAATAACTACTACGAAGACAACAATATACAATGTATTCATTATTATAGCTATCCTACTAACCTGGTTTGAAACTGCTTCATTGCTAGTTTGATTTTTTTTTCTCATTAAAATGAATAAGAGAAACATAAGGAAAAATGGGGCTGTCAGAGAATTTGGGGAAAAGGCAGTTTAGGTCAAATTGAAGCATTAGTGTTTAATGGACTCATGTTGAAAGAAGAGTGTATGTGTAGAGATTATCACTAAATCTAACACCAAAATCAGATGCATGCAGAGCCCTGATTCCTTACAATTACAAAGGACGTGCAACTTCGGAACGCTGCAGCTAAAAACACTCACCCTAAAGTTCTGCATATGTGTCAGAAATAGATTTCTCTGAATCAAAGTCACTGAGATACTCGGGGAAAGAGACTAGGATGTTACCACAGTATAGAACATCATGATGACCTTGACTCCAGCCTGCATGTAGACAAGGCTCCACCATGGCCTTGAGAGAGACATGTTTTCCTGTACAGTTTGAAGGTGAGTTTGGAGATGGACGTCAGATGTCTTTTATGAGGGGCCAAGCTAATTTCTTCTGTTTCACACTCAGAAGGTGACGTTGTCAGTTTAGCTGGCAAGTGTGGTGGCCACAGAGGGCATCTCACCCTCTCTGTTTTGCGAGAGCCCTCTTCAGAGCTCCTTTCACATCCTGGTTCCTCAGGCTGTAGATCAAGGGGTTGAGCATGGGTGTGACCACAGTGTAGAACACCGCGATGACCTTGCCTCCCGCCCGGGAGGACTTGGACTGGGGTCTCATGTACATGAAGATGGCTGTGCCATAGAACAGGGCCACCACTGTCAGGTGGGAGGCGCAGGTGGACAGAGCCTTGTGCCTCCCTGAGGCTGAGTGCATCCTCAGAACAGATAGAAGGATCCGAGCGTAGGAAACAACAATGAGGAGAAAAGGGACAAAGACAATGATGATACTGAAGATAAAAACCACTAGTTCTGTAAGGGACGTGTCGGTGCAAGCCAACCTCAGGACCGAGGGCACCTCGCAGAAGAAGTGATCGAGTACATTGGGTCCACAGTAGGGCAAGGTCAAGGTGAGCACACTGATGACCATGGAGCTCAGGAAGCTGCTGCACCAGGAAACGGCTGCCAGGTGGACACAGGTGCTTGGGTCCATGATGACAGTGTAGCGAAGGGGGTGGCAGATAGCTCCGTATCGGTCGTAAGCCATCACACCTAGGAGAACACACTCGATCATCCCAAAGGCAAGAGAGAAGTACATCTGAGTAGCACAGCTGGAGAAGGGGATGGTCTTCCTCCCCGCCATGGTGGACAGCATTTGGGGCACATTGGTGGAGGTGTAGCAAATATCCAGAAAGGACAGGTTCGTGAGGAAGAAGTACATGGGGGTTTGGAGGCGAGGATCTAGCTGGATCACCGTGATGATAATGACATTCCCAGCCACCGTTAATAAATAGAAAAGCAGGAACAGAACAAAAAGAATGTGCTGTATCTCAGGCTCAGATGAAAGCCCCAGGAACACAAATTCAGTCACAGTGGAGTTGATTTTCCTTTTATCCATCTACTGCACCAGGGCTCTGTCCCAAAATCACCCACCCTCCTGTAGACAAAATAAAGTTCCCAGTACATCCACTTGGAAGCTAAAGATAGAAAAAAAGGAGGAAAGGGAAGATCCTGGTCTGAGTTTCCTCATTGTCCTCAGGCCAAACTGAAGTTTCTCAACTTTCCCATGATGTGATCAGGATGCTTTCTGAGTGTTAAATATGCAAACAGCCATAGAAGCATTTTGAAACATTTTTAAGGAATAAATAAAATAGTGTGGTCCAAGGATCTTACATGATGACAGCATGTCATAAAATGTGATACACTTTCTTGAAATTTAGTTCCCTAATAACAGCTACTTGGGCACAACATCGTTAGTTAGATCAGACACATTAAAGTGAAGAGGAGCTCTGTGCCCTGAGAGCTCCTTAGGAGCCACCCTGTGCTTTTGTGCCCTCAGCTGAAGACCAGGTCAGTAGGCTTCACTATTTTCTCCTCCATGGCATTGAAAAGGAACAACCTAGAATGGCATGGGCTCGTGAAGAAGCCTCGACATTAGCACGGCCCTAAAACCAAGAGGCAGGGGCAGGCCTTCCTCTGTCTACTTGTCCCTTCTTTCCTCTTTCTCGCTTTTAGGTTTCTTTTCTCTTTCTTTCAATCTGGGTCTAATTCTCCTCAGTTGCACAGTGAGACCAAAGTGGAGCCAAACTCAGAGAGTTGATAGCAGCATTAAATGAGGCAACGTGACAGCAGGCCCAGGGAGAGATAACGAAGGCTCAGTGCCTGCTGAGGGTTGTCAGCATGCCGCGTGGTCTATGAAGACAACAATAGGCAATGTATCGATTATTACAAAAAAGGACTTATGCTAAATGCAAAGAACAGGAATTATTAGCAACCTTTAAAAGAAGCCATGGAAACATACGTCAGTAATCATGAATTTGAGATGGAATAAATAAGCAGCATATGTACAAGCATGCATGACAACTATGCACATAGTATGCTTGCATCATCTACATCACGATGTACGAACAAGATCATATAAAAATAACCATCTTTGTTCTATGTCCATATGTGTGTATACAAAACTGCAGATGACAAGGAATATAAACATTGCAATCTAGGGCAAGTTAAAACAAGACCTATATAACAAAACATGTAACTTTTGTATCTCCCAAGATCAGTCAAATCCCCTCAGGATTGACCTAGAAACCATGTACAGAGCTTTGTAGAACTGTTGTCAGCATCAGCTGTCTGGATGAGTCATGGCCATTGCTTGACCAGTTTGCTGTCCGTGAAAGCCCTAGAGTATGTTTTCTCTCTAGGTGACTCCTTAGGCATACTGTACATCATCAGTCCCTTTCCTCTGTGGCCGCATAATCTCGTCAAACAAAAAATTTCGGACACCACTGAGTGATAGTATGTTACAGTACAGGTTCTGATATTCCGAGTCCTTCCTGACCTTGAAGGGTTAGGGCCAAAATATTTCTTATCCTTGCAGCCCTTCTCTTCTCTAATTTTTATTCTGTAAACTTACATTCTTAACCCTCCAGAAGAGGAGCTTAGTGATACTAGTACTCCATAACATGGGTCCTTGAGCTTACCATCCCTTTCTGAATATCAAACATCTTAGACTTAATGTGGAATTGATATTTTTCCATCAATTATTGATATTCTAATAAATCCCTATAGAGTGTGATCAAAGTAGTTACACATTTTTACACAGAAATCTAGAAATCTAAGCATATATAAAACTGTAGGCAGTCAATAGTATGGCATTTTTTCCTAGTCTCTTACTCTCTTTTAATATCCTTTTTTGTTTTCTTGTAAACCAATCATTTACTTGACAGAGAGCATAACAGTAACTGAAATTACATTAGAAACAGCGTGCATCTAAAAGACTAGAATGACAGGCATCCAGCTGAAATGTTCAACTATGAGGCATAAAACGTAAAGCTAGATTAGTATGCTGAGCTGCAAAAGGCTTAAATCAACAGCTTCTGACATTGCCAGTTCTGCCAATAACCCACTGCAATTATGGAATAATGGATTATGTATACAACTACTTTCTCTTAGTTCAATGAGAAGAAACTTTTGTACCAATGATGATTACAAAAATTATCATGTCTACATCCTGTGCTCTGAATAACTACTACGAGGACAACAATATGCATTGTATCAATTATTGGGAATGTACTGCTAACGTGTTTTGAAACTGTCACATTGTTCTTATCGAAAGTAATAAAAAATTAAAATAAAATAAAACTAAACATTGCAGTCTAAATACCAAACACTGCTCCTATTTTGAATCTTGAAAAACAGGAGGGTCCCTTAGTTCCTGGGGCTACGGTTGTCTCACACAGACTCCAGCTACCCCAGTGGCTGTGCCTGCCGAGGCCATCCACCCACAGAGTTCCCAGTGTTCCATCTGTCCCATTCCTATCAGAGCTCACAATGTTTCATCTCATTCATAAGCCTGGATGGAGACAATCTATTATTGTGGTAGCCATGGATCAAGTTAAAGCTTAAGGTAAATCTAAGGCACTAGCTCTCTACAAGTTTTCTTTCTTATGAACTACACATACACAGTCTAATAGTCAAAGGCCATCTAATGCTATTTAAACAGAAAAAAAAAAAAAAAAAAAAAAAAGGCCAAGGCAGCTTAAGGCTGAAAATGCAGAATGTGCTTCCTCTTCAGGTTGGTTATTTGTCATCAGATGGATTCAGAATTTAAGCATCTTCTGTACTAAATGAACGACTGATTAGTATTTCCATGGTGCAAATTACAGGATGAAAGTTAAAATATATTAATCAAATTAACTAGGTTCAATATTCTTCATCGTTTCAGGATTTACAAATCTAACTGTAATCTTTTTGACGTATATCAGTTGTTGAAGAGAATATACTGTTAGCTCCAACATGTTATTAATACTTTACCCCCTTTTTAGATAAATGTAATAGGTGGCATTCATGTTGTAGGGTTTTAGGAATGCGTCACTTTGCCAGGACCATTGGGTGGAGCAGTACAGTGTAAGGGTCAGAAGCCTAGACTCTAGACAAAAAAACCTGAAATATGAATTAGGACTCAGTGATTTTGTGTGTGATTCCTTAGGGGAAAGTTCTAACTTACCCTAAGCTCATGCTTGTGCTGCATAAAATAAAAATTATGCTAGCACTTAATTCATGAGATTACTTTGATGATTATATAGTAAATTCTATCTAGCAGTTTTATCAGAGTGGCAAATCAGCAGTCCTTGATAAATTATGGCCAGTTGTATTTTATAGAATCCAAGTTGATCTAGTCTGCTATCAATCTAATCTAGGCTGAAACTGGAAAGTTTGGGGTGTAACCATGTACTTAGTACTTAGCAAGTCAATGTACAGCCATTGGAAATCTTAAATTCACACCAGCCAAATAACTATAGTTTATTATGTTCTTTTGTTGGTGATCAGTTTATTAATAAATAAAATTTATGGTTGAAACTAATGTAGGCATTGAGATGTTTAAGGATTGAGGATAAAAACGATCATATAGCACTACAACATCATAATTAAGTAAGATAATGGGGAATGTTTAGTAGCACAACAAAAAAAAATGATTTTTTAGCCATTCCATGACATGACTAAAGCATGAGAATTACACTAGAAGAATTATAACTTGACCAAATAAAAACATTCTAAGTACTTAATATACTGTATATATAATTTTTCAATTGGTGTTTCACAAATCCTGTTGAATAAATAATTGAGATAAGGGTTTGATAAACTTGGAGGAGGAAGAGGAGGATGTGAAGAGAGGACTTCTGGACAGATCCTCGCAGAGCACCGGACCTTGCCTCAGCACCAAGGCCTTCCCGGGACACAGCAGAATAAATGCTAATAATCTTGGTGTTCACTGAAGGCTAATAATTCACCTTTCCCCCCAACTAAAATCTTTCTGGATGAGAAGAAACTCACAAAAAAAAAAAACTGATGTCAATAGCTTCTACAGTGGCTTTCTGTTACAAAGTAAGCATGTACTTTAAATATAGTTAATCTCAGATTCACATTTCAGATGTATTTATGCTCATGTGAAAAGAAAGATATTCATATTACTTTGTGTAGTGAAATTGTGTATCATTTGCAATATTTCTGTTTTGATATTATTTTGTACTCTTTGAAAAATAAAAAAAAATTTAAATAATGACAAAAGGTAAGAATCTCTATACAACTTTATCAATGTATTTAGTAGGTCATAATTTTAATAGATCTGAAGAAATCCAATATACCTTTTAACTAACTCATAGCTTTGGGCATTATATTACTGTCACCCTAAAAGACTCTTTGAATATCAGCACACGGAGGAAGCATACCAAAAGTCAGAAGCAGTGGACGGAAGCTGCTGAATGCACGTCTCTTCTGTAAATGTGCATAAATAAAACCGACAAAAGGCAAAACAGTTGATGCGTATGTGCAAACTCCTACATCTCCTGGAGAGGAAATCAAGCTCCTTTCACAGCTACACATAAGAAATGTTATCCTCCAACTCACCTGTTTGATAGATTGGAGCAATAGAGAGACGAGTGCATGCGCAGAGAAATTCCTGTCACTGGAGGTTGTTCTATTTTAGGGCCTTGGACTGAATTTTAAATTCTTGAGGGAAAATGTCCCAAACCAACAATTATTTTTTTAATGAGGAATTTTTGACGGACACATTCACTAGCCTCTGTCCCACTCTTCTTAGCCTCACTCAATATGCGAAGTTTTCATGGTTTAGCCATTGTGTCAGTTCTGAATGGATGCAGTGTGCTCTCTCTCTCTTTCACTGCTTAAGACTGCTAGGGTTATAAAAACTGCATATTTGGGTACAGAATATGATGCCTTGATTTATGTTTGTGTGCATAAATATTCAATGAATATATATACATATATATATACATGTATATATATACATATATATGTATATATATATATGTATATATATACATATATATATATATATATATATATATATATATATATATATATATATATATATATATATCTATGGCACAAGTGCCTGCCTGGCAAGTGCAAGATTGTGAATTCAAACTCTGATCCTGCGGGGCGGGGGGTGGGGATTAACTCTTTCTTTTACCAAATCTTAATATTTTTTTCTTGTCTTTTTTTTACTCTTTTTTAAAAATTTATTTTAAAGAGAATGACCTGGCCAAATAACTCAGCAGATTAAAGTGCCTGCGAGCAATTGCCGGGACTGGGGATTTGATCCCCTGGCCTGCCGTGCTGGCCCTGCCCCCAGGGCACACTGAGATGGCAACTGAGACTGGGCATGGTGGCACACTCCTGTAATTTCAGTTCTTGGGAGGCTATAAACAGGCGGATCACTATGAGTCCTATCTAGTAGTGACCCTGAACACCCTGTAGACCCTTCCCTAAAAATACAAAATAATGGTAATAATAATAAATAAATAAAGAGGATGTAATAATAATTGATAAAATGTTAGAGATGGTACACATTTAAAAGAACAACATCAAAGGTATTCGGTTGTGTTTTTCTTACTACCCTTCCATACTTTTTATTCATTTTAATGAGAAAAAAAGATAAAACAACAATGAAACAGTCTCAAAACAGGTTCGTAGGATGTTTACAATAATTAATACATTGTATATTGTTGTCTTTGTAGTGCTTATTCAGAGGACAAGATGCAGACATGATATCCTGTCTAAACAATACTGGTACAAACCTTTCTTTTCAATGAACTAAGAAATAGCAGCTGTATGTCTATCTTATCTATCTTGCGTATACATATATATTTCTTTCTTATCTTTTTTTTTTATTTTGCTGAGTTCAAGTACCTACAATCTTTGGACTGGCATCAAATGTGGAAAAGATTTCTCCAAATGCCTAAGCAGGTGCTTAGTCCACTGAGCTGTCTCACTAGCCCCATCAACTGCAGTTTTTAGATTGCACATTGCTGTCTTTAATGCAGTTGTTCAAATTATAGATATTAGCCTTGAGCTTAGCAAAGTAAAAGTTTTGAACATGAACTGCCACATTCAAAAAACTGAGAGAATACCTTTTCATGTGTGGCTCTGCCACTCTCCAACCAGGCAGCACTAGAAAAGCTATGTTAGACCATGTCTACATCTTAGGAACCTCACCTGAAAAACAGGCATGAATTAGTTCACCAGGTCACTGTGAAGGTTCAGGTGAGAGGACAAGAGACCCGACGGAGTGCAGGGCACAGAGTGTGCATTCAGAAACATCACTGCAGACTCCACACTCCCATGTATGTCTTCATTGGAAATCTGTCTTTCCTAGATCTGTGGCCTCTCCTCGGTCTACACCCCAAAGATCCTAGTGACCTGCATCGCTAAAGACAAAAGTATCTCCTTTGCAGGCTGTGTCGCCCAGTTCTTCTTCTCTGCTGGGCTGGACTACACTGAGTGCTACCTGCTGGCCGCCATGGCCTACGACCCTACGTGGCCATCGCAAAGCCCCTGCTCTATGCCCCCAGCTGATGCCCATAAAGCTGTGTGCGTTTTTGGTAGCAGCCTGCCATCTTGGGGACTTTACTAACTCTTCCGTCATCACCAAGAAGACCTTTTCCCTTGACTTCTACAAAGACAATGTCATCGATGACTTCTTCTGTGACCTGCTTCCCTTGGTGAAGTTGGCCTGTGGCAGGACGGAGGGCACCCAGGCTCTCATGTACTTCCTGTTGATGTCCAACGTCATCACGCCCCTCGCCCTCATCCTGGCCTCCTACCTCTTCATCATCGCCGCCATCTTGAGGATCTGCTCTACCCAGGGCCATGTCAAGGCCTTCTCCACGTGCTCCTCCCACCTGGTCTCTGTCACCCTGTACTATGGCTCCATTCTCTACACCTATGCTCGCCCTGGATCTATCTATTCTAGAGACAATCTTGTTTCCATCTTTTACATGGTGGTGTTTCCCTTGCTGAACCCTGTGATCTACAGCTTGAGAAATAAAGATGTGAAGGAAGCTCTCCATAAATTCATCCATAAATCAAGTTGAATTCCTTCTGTGGAGAAAGAAATTTGTTTACCTTATTCCAAGCCAAGATCTCACTATGCTCAGTCCTCATTAATCGCTGTTATACTGCAAGTTAAAGACTTCTTATCCTTATTTCTTGATGCCTTACCATGCCTATCACAAGAAAAGTAAGACAAATGATGAACTTATATTTTATCATAAAAATAAATGCTTCGGTAGGACTTAGGCCAAAAAAAAGTCTTCTAACTTCATACAGTGATGGAAAAGCAGTAGATTTAGTTGACTGCTATGTACGGAATAGTATCTGTGTAGCTTTTTCTGAAAAATAGAAAATGTGACTGGCAGGCAGCTGCATCCTGTAGCAAGACTGTTGGGAGCTGAGGCAGAAGAATTGCAAATGGAAGGCCAGAGTGGGCTGCACAGCAAGATGTGGGTCAAAAAGTAAATGAAATCCATCAGTGTCTACTTGAGAAATTTTCAAATTTATTCTTTTTTAACCACAATCATTATAAAGGTTCAGTGGGAGAAATTATTCCCAGGAGGCTTGATGCTTTTTAATCTATAAATTCCTTTACAAGTTCCTTGTTGTAGGAGAGTTAGTTATCCTCTCATAGATACAATTTCTGTGGCTTGTCTTCGAATTTCATGCCCTCCTCCTTTTGCTTTCAAGAATAAACTTTGAAAGAATCTATATCCAAGATGTAGTATTCTGAGTACTAGAACTCAAATTTTATGAGTAAGATAAAAATGATGTTATTTTATTTTTTATTCATGCTATGGCCAGCTCAGCCTTCCATGGGCATGGGGCAGGCACAGCATGTGGTGCCAGGTATTGAATTGTGTCCCTGCGGTTGCCTAAGCTTGCCTAAGCAGGTGCTCTAGACCACTGAGTTATCTCTCCAGCACCTGATGACGATGTTAGCAGGAACCAACTTAAAAAGTAAAAAATGTACGAAATTCACAGTACTCAAAAGAGAAAACGTTACAGAAAATAGAGAGAAATAGTGAAAAATATAAACAGAGGATGCATTCAATTTTTATTCAGTTTCCTAACAGAAACTGGTAATATAATATTCACTCACAAAACAAAAATGCATTAATGTTCGCAATGGCGTTTTCATTAAGGAAAAGAGGTGTATGAGGCTGCAGGGTGGGAGAGTAGACCTACACCCCACTGCTTCTCTTCACGGCTGGTGAAACTCGTCCATACTGCTGGTCACACGTGTTCATCTGGGCTTTGGGACAAAGGACACAGTACCTAGCGATAGCACACAGTAGCCTAGTAAAGGCAACGGTCAACACAGTAATCCAAAATGCTCGACTTGGAGTTTTGCCAGCTCAGTATCAGAGTGTCAAGATAATGTCTTCTATTTCCCACTACAAATGATAAAATTTCTATAAGTTAGAGTCCCACTATTAACAGGCCCCAAAGGTCCACTGCCATGGCAGGATGGCAATTAATATATGTGACAAAGGTATTCTTAAAACAAAGACAGATACATAACTAAAGGATGTTCCAACTACTGGTCAGGGTCTAGGTTTTAATAATTTTATAATCAATTTTTTTACTAAAATCAAGCATCAGCATGTATGTCAGCACCACCCCTGGGGTGCGCTGAGATAGCAACTGAGCCTGGGCATGTGGCGCACTCCTGTGATCCTAGTGCTTGGGAGGCTGAAAACGGGAGGATCACTGTGACTCCAGGCTGTGCAGGGAGAACTTGTAGACCCTGCACTAAATACATTAAAAATAACAATAAAATAACATCCAGCATGTATACAAATACTATAGCTTTTGATAGCCTAAAAGCACATTCATTTTATGTTGGAAACACTTCCTTGAGAAAAAAATCTTGTATGAATATTTCTATCAAGACTAAGTGAAAAAAAAAATGAAGTGCAGCTCATAGCAAATCTAAAGAAATACAAAAATAATGAAGAACATATTTCTTATTGTAAATATCATTCAGCCTGTCACATTATTATTTGAAAATATGTTTAACTGAACCGAACAGGAAGACTTGATTCACTTTAGAGAATGCTTTTTAATTCATACTCTTGTAATACTCAATTTTCCACATAAATTTGAAATTGCACTATAAATTCCCAAGGGAGTTCTATTGCTCAAATTTCTTCTTTAATTTGTGGAATTTTCTCCCTCAAGTACAGTTTACATTCTTAAAATGTTTCCCAATTTGATTCTTTTAGACAAACAAGTCCTAATAAAAAAATATAAATATTTATGAGGCAGCCTCTTCTATGCAAAAAAAAAAAAAAAAAAAAGTTGTGTTTCATATTTTCTCTGTTTAAAAGCAATTAAATATTTCTTGCGCCATGAGAATCAATGGTTGCATTAATCTGGGTTTTGCTGAGTCACAGGTTCTATGCAATGTGGGTGTGACTATAACACACATATCAACTGCCAGTCCAAAATCAGAGCATGGACCAGAAAGATACAGACCTCAAAGTACTGAGGCTGCTGTTCCCAGCAGACAGCCTGGATTTCAGGAATGCCCATGGGGTAAACAGAGCCCAAAGTGAGGGAGCCAAAAAACTTTCCTGTGCTCTAGGGAGCTGATTCTCTTGTTTAACATTGCCAGAGTGAATTATTTCCTCGGACTCTTGGTTAGCATTGAGCAAAGACTTCCTTAAAGTTTGGTAGCAGATGTTCTGAGAGCATCACACGATGCATGCAAGTGATTCAAACCCTGCAAGAACCAAGCCATCATCACCTGGCAGGCCTCCCTTGGCCTACTGAGATCGTCAGGCATCTTCCCTAGAGAGAGGAGGATGGATGGGGCTGTCGGAGTCCCTGGTTATTTGCCTCATTTCTTCAGGATGGGACTAACAGCTAAAACTAGTGAAAAGAGAGTCCTATAGCACCATGACCAGAAGCTTGGGAGGAGCAGGTACGGGTGACGGCCCAGCAGGTCCCTCCAAACACTCAAATCCAGCATCGCTTTACCCAGTGACGCCCTTTTATCCTAGGCATCTCCTGGCACCTCTCAGCATCTCTGATTTCCCCCCATTTATGGTGACCTTTTTGGAGCTTGGAAAGAGACAAAAACCAAAGCAGGCTCCTGCATTACTTAATATTTAACACTTTCCTCTGAAAGTCAAGATTAAAATAATGCACAAATAATCATCTCATGCACTACTTTCCCATGATTGACAGTCTATTACTTGGGCCACAGAGATAGCTCAGTGGTCTAAGCATCTGCCTAAGCAAGGACAAGGACCTGAGTTTTATCCCCAGCTGAACTTGCCCCATAGGCTCCAGCTCAGGCACACTGAGCCAGCCACCAAGACCTGGTGGTTCACGCCTGTAACCCCAGCCCTGAGGCTGAAAACAGGAGGGTCACTATGGGTCTGAGCTGTGTAGTGAGATCCTGTAACAAATATATAATTTTTTAAATTCTATTGCTCTTTCCTGCTCTACAGTTTTATACATTTTCAACAATAACAACAAAAAATTCTTCGCACAGTAGCTCATATGACCCAGGAATGTGAAATTTATAACACTCCTGCTTCCTCATAGGCAGAAAGTGCAAAAGTCAATTTTGACAGAATGTACAGATTTCTAGAGGCTGGCATGAGCAGCACCAAGGGAGGCTTCGAAAGTTGAAGAACAAACAACAAAGTACAGAACAAGCACTGGAGGTCTACCGAGCCAGGAGGCTCTAACTCCAATACTCATTTTGTAGTTACCTTGGACTTTAATTATGTTCTTTTAGTATGATCTCATTAGGGTGAAAGCTTCAGCAAACTAACAGACGGGGACAGAATTTAGCAATTTAGTTCATGGGAAGTGACTACCTCCAAACAGTTGGGAGGAACGGAAAGAACGTATCCCAACATTGTACCGCGTGTCCGACTTAGGCTTCCGCTTTCTCCACTCCAACTCATTACTAGTCATTCTATACTAAAAATAAGTGTCCCTTAGCCCAGTCATTGCATTTCTAAAGTGCCTGGGTTTCGGCAAAATGCCCATCGCTATGAAAGGCACATGTACAAGTATAAAGCAGAGGGTGAGCTTGGTAATTCCGAACTTTGGTCCAGGAGTCCACAGCAAACTCTAA
>PVJA010033012.1:0-23665 GCA_004027025.1 Myocastor coypus
AAGTCAATTGGGGCTTTTCCCTAAAAGCAATTTAGGCTTCAGCCACTCCTCATCACATTTGCAAAACCACAATTAAAACAGGAACTCACCAGTGAAATCTTGCACCAGTCAATGTAAAACTGAGTACGAAACTTTTTATCACAGGTTATTACTGGCTCCATCTCTTGGCTGCATCTCAGTTGATTCTGTGGATTTTCAACTTCTCGTAAACAAGAAGAAAATGCGACATCGGCACCAACCATGACATAAACACTGTAAAAAGTTGAAACTCTCCAGTCATCCTTTAAGAGATTAAAGACACTGAGAAACAACCTAACCAGAAAGCAGGGTTTATCCTTCTGAATTGAGGGATTAACTAGGACCATCCCTAAGGAAGAGGGCCTGGCCGTAAAAGCAGTGACTCATGCAGGGGCTGCTTTCTCCATTCTCTCACGCAACCCCCATCTCCTTAGTGCCTCGGTGCCCCAGATGCTCCTCCAGTCCATGTTAATTTCTGGAAATTTTACTGCATCTTTTTTATTGCAGTCCAAAAAGTCACGTGTCACCTTCTGATTGCTATCTTTGGCACACCACGGGTATTTAGAAACAATATGAAGATGATTTAGAGAATAAACTGTATTGTTAAGAGAATAATTATAAGTCAGATGTCTTCACTCTCGATCTGATTCTAAAATTATATCCTTGGAGATACAGAGAACTAGGTAAGCTCTACTCTTTCTACCCAAGAGTCTGGTGGGCTAATTTTTCTAGTACACAAGCTATCATATACTTGGCCTGTTAATCAAAGGCATCTCAATGCCCTTATGTTCCTTTCACCTAAGGAGTGAAAAGGAAAATAATGGTTTGGTAATCACAAACAAGGAAGATACAATTTCTATTCTTGGTATGTAACTGCAAATATGAGCAAAGAATGCTTTACCTCACTGAACGATTTCATAATAAAACAAAATTAATGATGGCAGCATTTAAACGCTGAAGAAACAAAGTTGCTTGAGAAGGTGGGAATCTCACAGGCTTTTTAAAAGAAAAGAGAAAAACTAGAAACTAATCTAAATATTGGTTTTTTTAGTGGTCATGCTATAGCTACTCATAAAATGAAAGAAAAATCATTGGAATTTCAGCTGTCTTCTTTGTAGATACTGATAAATTGATACTAAAATTTATGTGAAAATTAGAGAAACAATGGTCAAAACAGTAAAACACCGAAGAAAAATTGGAAGATTCTCAATTTCTGATTTGATAATTTAGGCAAAGTTATAAAAAGCAAAGTGGTGTAATACTGGTAGAGACAGAGAGAGAGAGAGAGAGATTGAGAGAGAAATTCACCCAGATAGACAATAGAATTGAGAGTCCAGAAATAAACTCGAATAATTTGGAAGCTGATTATTATTACAGATGTCAAGGAAATTTTGAAATACATTAGAATATTCTGTTCTTAACAAGGTCGCCCTCAAGAAAAATTAACCAAAGCCCAATAAGGGTGGCAATGGAGGTTAACTGAAAAGGGAAAGGGGAACAGGCAATGCAAGTATGGCAAGGAAACACCCAACTCCAGAGCACTTTTCTGTCCTGTCCCACAGGACAGCGCTTCACAGGCAAAGCACATTTGATGTCCAGAGCTCAGCGGCTCGAGGTCACTGCAAGACTGGGAACCAGATGTCTGGAGAATGCTTGCAGCACCCCATGCTTTGACATTACGTTGCTATCAGCGGTCCTAATTTATACCAGTTCCTTGTACAGGGTATTAGTTCAGCTATCAAGAAAAAAAATTACAAGACATAGCAACAGCAGACGAAAGCACCTGCTTAGGCACAGAGCAGTGCTTAGCGCTTGATCCTTGGCATGCAGCACTTCTAAGGCAAAACTAAAATGACCCAAGAAAGTAGTACAACTGATACAGTGGGAAGAAAGAAAATGAGATCCCATAAGAGCTCAATTAAAATGAGAAAAAGTTAAAAACAAAAACAAAACAAAGAGGAAGAGAAAGGGAAAAAAGTGACAAAGGGCAAGAGTAACAAACACAAAACCTTTGGCACTCAGGGCAGACTGCGGTCAGCTCTATTGATTCTCCCCTGAAGCTGCAGTGTCTAAGCGGACCAACTCGAAGACACAGACTTTCGGATTCAAAAACTATGAGGCTTTCTACAAGGAATCTAACTATAAAAACACTTAGATAAAGAGATACACAGCACCAACACCAACAGAAAGTAGGACAAGGACTGAGGAGACCGCTCAGTGGTGGAGCACATGGTTGGCCAGCGTGGCATCCTGGGCCCGGTCTCTAGCATCCAAAGCAATACAAACAAACAAACAAACAAAATTAGGATTTCTTAAAAGCAAAGTATTTCCCTGATCTTTCATAACTATATCTGTTAATCCGAGTAACAAACTTGATGATAAAAATAGATAATATAACAACCACTGTTAATTAACTATTCCTGTTTGAAAATCTGTAACATATGTATTGTGGCATGTTACTCGGTTTCTGTCTTTTTTTCAATTTGTTTTTCCTTCTGTTTTTACTCTTCAAAACAAAATAAAATTAAAAAGAAAGAAAAAAGCAAAACGAAACCACAAAGCAGAAATAGCTCTATTAATTTCAGGTACAGTGTACTTCACAGTATGGAAACATGTCAAGGACAAAAAAGGTGTTATATACTGATTAGGGATCAGTTCTGTAGGAATATAAAACATTCATTAGCATAATAACAAGAATATAAAAATACTTGAGGCAATAACTGATAAAACTGCAAGAAGAAATGAATTCACTATTATAATCTGGACATTTCAGTCACTTTCTATCAGAAATGGACATAGCTAGCAAGGGGAAAGTCAGGACGAACAGTGAAACTTGGGCCCAGGATAGAGTTCAGTGGCATACTTGCCTACCTGGCAAGCCCTAAGTCCTGAGTTTGATCCTTGGTAGCACAGAAAAGTAAATAATAAGAAAAAAAGAACAGTGAACATCAACTATGTCATCAATTGGTTTAGTACACATCTCTAGGCTATTTATCCAACAATGAGAGTAAACATTCTCAAGCTCACATAGAAAGTTTGCCTTTCTATGATAAAACACCTTAACAGATTGGCTCACGCCTGTAATCCCAGCACTCGGGAGGCTGAGGCAGGATGGTTCATGTGAGTTCGAGACCAGCCTGGGCTACAAAAGTGAGCTCAAGGCCAGCCTCAACTGCATAGCGAGACTCTGTCTCAAAAAGACAATAAATAAATAAATAAATAGAAATCATGCAATGTCTATTCTCAAGCCACAATGGAATTTATTAGACATCAACATCAAAATATAACAAAAAATCCAAAGTGCTTGGACATTAAGCAATATAATTCTACATAACACATAGGTCAAAGAACATTCCAGGAAAATTTAAAATGGTTTGAACTAAATAAAAATAAAGTCGTAATATCAAAATTTGTGGGACGCAGTGAATGTTTTATTTAGAGGGAAATTTAGGGTACTGAATGCATATAAGAAGAGAAGAAAGACAAAATTAATTATCTAAGCTTCACCTTAAAAAACCAGAAAATATCACTGTAAGTCCAAAGTACATAGAAGTAAAGCAACAATAAAAAGTAGAGGAGAAACTGATGGAATTAAAAGTGGATAATCAAGAAATTAAAAAATCAAAGTTTGAGAAAAGATCAATGAAATTAAAAACAGGCTACTTCAAAAGAGAAAAAAAAGAATCACAAGGCACCAGGTCTACATGGAGTCACTAATTCTTTCACATATTAAGTAGGATGTAGGAAGGAACTGCGGAGATAGCTCAGTAGAATAAGTGCTTTCTAGTAAACTCAAGGTCCTGTGTTCAATCCCCAATACTGGAAAAAAAAAAAAAAAACCCAAACCAAACCAAAACAAAACAAAGAAAGTAATTATGTACAATCGCTCTCAGAAGATAGAGGCCAAAAGAGTGCTTTCTTTACCATTCTACGAAGCCAGGCCCTTGATACTAAAATGATGCAAAGACATTCCCAGAAAGATCAGTGTCTCCAATAAAAACAGATGCAAAAGTTCTCAATAAAATACCAGCAAATCAAATTTAACAATAAAAGAAATGACAACCCAGTCAGAATTATCCCAGTTATTCAGGGATAATTCAAGATTTGAAAATGACTTGATACAATGTATCATATTAATGAGAGAAAGAAGAAGATAACAAGCTTTTGAGAAATGATGCAGGTACTCAACCTCTATAATTTTTTTTTTTAGAAGAGGGACTTAAATACAAGATGCATTTGGAAGAGTTAAAAAAATAAGGTTTATTGAAAGTGTTAATGTTTAATTATTTGACCAATCTTATTTGGTCAAATACCTATATCTATTCATCTAAACAGACTTGATGATGAAAATATGTAATACAACCATTCTTAAATTTTTGTTCTTGTTTTGAAATTCTGTACTATATGTACTCTTCCTTGTTACTGATTTTTAATTTGTGTTTCTGCTATTTTTACTCTTTAAAATAAAATTTTAAATTAAAAAAAAGAAAGAATGCAAGGCCAGCAAGATGGTTTAGTGGTCTAAAGCACTTGCTTAGGGAAGCCTAGGCAACTGCAGGGACTGCGGTTTGATCCCCGGCAACACATGCTGCACCAGCCCCATCCCCAGGGCAGGCTGAGCTAGACATTAAAAAAAATAAAAAAGAAATAATGCAGAAAGGCATTTGATCAAACCCAACACTCATCTATGCTAAAAGTTCAGTAAAAAGGAATAGAGGAGAAGACAGTTTATCTTAGCACAGGTCATCCACAAAACTCTGGGGCTAACAGTATGCTAAATGTTGAGAAACTTCTCTACAAATGCCAGGAGCAAGTTAGAGGTGTCACTTCTCACTACTACTTTTCAGTGTCATACAGGAAGTCCTACCTAATGCAACAAGAGAAGTAAAGGACAGAAAAGATAGACAGGGAGCTGGGGAGATAGCTCATACATCTAAGCACCTGCCTGGCAAACACAAGGACCCAGGCTAGGTCCCCAGTACCAATACCATGCCAGCCCCAGAACCACAGGTGTGCCATGCTGGCCACCAAAACTGTGCATGGAGGCGCACCCCTGTAATCCCATCACTGAGGAGGCTAAGACAGGAGGATCACTATGAGTCTGAGCTGTGTAGCAAGACCCTTTACCAAATAAATAAATAAATAAATAAATATTTTTTAAAATAGGCGATTTAGAAGGCAGATATAAAATTACTTGTCCAACAGATGATATGATACAACAGAATGGCAAAAAACAAAACAAAACAAAACAAAACAAAACAAAACAAAAAAAGAAAAAAGAAACCCTTAGAACTAGTAAGCTATTAAAAAGCTGGAGGATATAAACTTAATATATATTTTCATTTGGCTTCCTATATACCCACACGAACAGCTAGAGTTTGAAATTGCAACCACCATACCATTTACATGTGCTTTCCCCAAAGGGAATATTTCAATCTAATTCTAATAAAATATGGACAAGATATACATGAGGAAAACCACACAACTCTGATGAAAGAAATTACAGCATGAAATAACTGAGAGAAATTTTGCATTGAAGTATAGGAAGACTCACTTTGGTTAAGATCTCTATCTGTTCTTCCCAGATTAACCAATAGAACCAGGGAGATAGCTCAGTAGAATAAGCACTTGCCTGGCAAGGGCCTGCATTCATTCCCCAGTTCTAAAAACAAAACAAAATAAAACAAAAAACAAACAAAACAAACAAAAAAACACCACCACCAACAACAACAACAACAATAGAGTCAATGTAATCCCCTTCAAAATTCCAGGAAATTCTGTAGATGTTGACAAATGGATTCTCAAGTTTATATGGAGAAAAGAAAAGCTCTGATACCCAACATGCTACTGAAGTAGAAGAACAAAGTTGGAGGACTATTCCCCTATCTCCAGATTTCCTCTAATGCTACAACAATCAAGAGACACCTGCTCACAGAATTAATGCCACTAAACTTCCAAAATATAGAGGGGAAAATAAGCATACAGGTGAATGAGGCATGCAGAACAACAGTAAATAGCTATGACCGAAAAAGAACCTCTCAAAACCACATTATACTCAAAATTCCACCACAGCGACAACATTTTAAAAGTTGTTAAAGAAAGGCAAGAAATTAGATATAGAGGTAAATCCCATGAGAACCACAGCAGACTTCTCTACACAAGCCGTAAAAGGCCAGAAGGGCCTGGAGTGAAGTTTTTCTTTTTTGACTGTATTTAGTACAGGTTCTACAGGGTGTCATCATACAGACTGGACTTGTGATCCTCCTATTTTCAGCCTCCCAAGTGCCGTGATTATAGGTGTGTGTCACCACACCCAGTCTCAAATGCTGTCTCAGCGTGTCCTGGGGGCGGGGCCAGCCCAGCAAGCCAGGGAACGAGCCCCGGTCCCTGAATCTGCCTAAGCAGTAGCTTTAATTCGCTGACCTATCGGGCCAGCCAGAGCCAAGTTCCTTATGTCCTAAAGGATAACTTCCAACCCCAACTTAAGCATCTTTGCAAAAGTTTTCTTTAAAATTGATGGAGAAGTATGGTATTTTCATGACCAGAAATACCTCCGGAAATTCATGACATGAAACCAGCCCTACAAACAATTGTCAAGGTACACTGAAGTCACCAACATCAGTAAGTCAAAAAGAATGGAAACACCTGGTGGGACAAGCAGCTAAGCGGGAGGGGAAGCTAGAAGGAAATCAGCAGCAAGAAAATAACGCAACGAACAAAAAAAAAAAAAAGAAGAAGAAGAAAAGAAAAGAACTCAACGATGTGACGATGTGAGCAAGCCAGTACCGCTCCACCATTATTCTCAGCCGGAGCCTAAGCAAAACCTACAAACTGGCAGAACATATCAGGAAAAAAAACTCAACAGTATTCAGGATCCACGAAACACATTCAATTCTAAAAGATATTCACGGACTATCAATGGATGGAAAACAACATTCTATGTAGTGGGAATCCAGAAAAAGAAAAACAAACAAACAAACAAAAAAAACCCAGGAGTTGCTATCCTAACTTCAGACAAAGTCAATGTCAAACTAAGACTGGACAGAAGAAACAAAGAAGGTTGCTACATGTTAGTTGAAGGAACAATTTTTTTTTTAATTTATTTTTTTTTGTTTTTTATTATTTTTTTTTGAAGGAACAATTTAACAGAAAGAACTAGCAATTATAAACATCTATGAATCGAATATTGGCGTACCCACTTTCATAAAACAGGTACCAATGGACATGATAAAATACTAAGAGGGGACCTCAACAACTCTCTATCACACATAGACAGATTAACTTGATAAAAAGTAAAAAAAAAAAAAAAAAAAAAAAAAAAAAAAAAAAAAAAAAAAAAAAAAAAAAAAAAAAAAAAAAAAAAAAAAAAAAAAAAAAAAAAAAAAAAAAAATCAACAGAGATAGATTATTGACACCCAACAGGAAGCCCAGGAAGTGGCCCACATCAATCTAAACAACTGGTCTCTGATATGGAAACAAAAGGAATATATTGGAGGAAACCAGTCTTTTTAACACATGATGCTGGAATAGCAGGCTATGTACAGGCAAAACAAACAAAAAACCCCAGTAAATCTAAGAACACACCTTTAGCTTTCACGCTATGGCAGTGCAACTCATAACAGCTGAATTCGAGAAGCAGCTCACCTATCCAATGTATTGACGACTAAAGAAGTCTTAGTTTCTGCAATAATGAAATAATACTTGGCTCAAAAAGGATAAACGTCAGATACTTGTATGAAAACAGATACACCTGGAAAATATGTTAGGGAAATAATCAGGTGCACATACTAACACACTGTGTGGTATTTCTCACTTGAGTAAGACAAAGTACAAATAAAGAGCAAAACAAACAAGTGATTTTTTTTTTTTTTTTTTTTTTTTTGTATAGAGGATTTTAACTCAGGACTCTCCTCTTGCCTGACAGGCACTTATGCCCCTGAGCTGTCTCCCCTGGAAGCAACACAAGAGTGATCGAAAGACACTGGGGGTAGCTCTTTGGTAAAAGGGAAAGGAATCCAGGGCACTGGGGCAAGGAGAGAGAGGAGAGGAAGGGAAGCAAGAAGTAAAATCAAGAAAGTGAAGGCGCTTCACAGAATGGGAGAGAAGAGCTGTAATCGCTATCTGACAAGGGACTTATATCTGAATATACAGAGACCCTACCAACTCCCCAAACCAGACAATCCAACTTAAAAATGGAAACGATCAGACACATCTCCAAAGAAGATACACAATGTCTAGTATGTGTATGAAGCGATGATCTACATTGGCCATCATCCAACCAGAAATCAAAACCACAGTGAGGTACCCTTTATTCCCACTAGGTAGTAGATAATGCTGTTGGGAATGTGAAGGACAAGGAACCCTCTCACCCTGCTAGTGGGGTTGTGTTTCCGTGACTTTTCTTTTGCTGCTGGGACAAAATATCTGATGTCCAGAATTAAGGAAGGAAAGGTTTATTGAGCTCAGTTTGTGGGGGTTTCAGTCCACGCTCAGCTGGCTCCAAGGCAGAGTGGCACATGGCAGAGGGCAGATGGCAGCAGAAAACAGCGAAACAACAAGAGTGAGAGGGGAAGGAGCGGTGGTGGCAGCTGCAGAGGGCAAGCCTCTTTCCCTTCCTTATATTGCATTCAGGTTACCTGAGGGTGTAACACTCACACCCATAATTCCAGCAGCACTCACACCTCCCAATCACAGCATTGGATCGTAAATTCATCACAAACCCTAGAAGCTGCCCCATGCCTATATGAGGCTTTTGGGGAACTGGACACAAACCACAACAAGGTATAAAGTGATCTAACTGCCTTGGAAAACAGTCCGACAGGTCCTAAAAGTTTAAATACAGATTTACTATGTAACTCATAAATTCCATTCCTAGGGATGTAACTGAAAGAAACGAAACTATCCATGTAGGCTAAAGCTTGCACATGAATGGCAGTGCAATGTCATTCACAATGTCGGAGTGTGCAGACAAGCCACACGTTTTTATGAATGAATAAGCAAAAACTGGTTTCTACCCTTATGTGAGAGAATATTACTCAGCAAAACAAAAAGAAATGAAATACTGATTTATTCTACCACTTGGATGAGACTTGAAACGTTCTACTAAATGAAAGAAGCCAGCTCTAATGAGCACAGACTGCACGACTCCATTTATATGAAATGTCTGGGACAGGAAAGCTCTGTAGGCACAGCACCTGAATTAGTGGTTGGTTTTGTGGTAGGTGGCCACTTAGGAGTACAGAGATAAGGGTGAAGAGTTCTGAGACCATAAAAATGTTCCCAAACAGATTAGCTAATGTCTGTACAACTGTACAGTTTCCTAAAATTCAAAATGTGATACAATTTGAAGGGATATGTAAATCATACCTTAATAAAGCTATTGTTTTCAAAAAGTAAAATCAAACTGGAGCACAAAAATTCAAGCCAAGCCAGTATAAGAACGAGGTCCTGGCCAAGCTCGAGATGCGAGATGTGCTTCAGAATACAGTTACATGAATTCATTGGCTTTTTACAATTTTTTTGGTGGTACTGGGGATTGAACTCAGGACCTTGCATTTGCCAAGCAAGCACTTATTCTACTGAGCTATCTCCCCAGCCCTTTACAACAAATTTATGCTAGGGCATATGCTTCATTTGCAAGAACATTTTTAAAATGATAGTGCTATAATATTTAAAAACTGAAATAAAGCTAGATCTAAGAAAACATTACGAAGGGTTGGCCAGATAACTCAGTGAACAAAAGGGCCTGCTTGGCCAGAGCACAGTGGCCCGGGTTCCATCCCGTGTGCTGTGCCGACCCAGCCCCTGGGCACGCTGAGACAGCAACTGAGACTGTGCATGTGATACAGCGCACCTGTAATGCCAGCACTTGGGAGGCTGAAAACAGGAGGGTCACTATGAGTCCACTCTATGTAGCAAGACCCCGTACCAAATATATAAAAAAGAAAATATTAATAAAGTTTAAAAAAATTTTTTTTTGTGGGACCTGGGTTCAAACTCATGACAGAGCTATCTCCCCAGCCCCTAAAGTATTTTGACTAGCAGTGAATATAAACATAATTTATTTTAATCAATTTACTACTTTTATGTTTCAAATAAAGCAAATACTATCCTTTTATTAATTTCCTAATTAACAGCATATTTTTCTCTTGGGGACTGTTAAATACATTGTAAATAAAGACAAATCAATGTTTCTTACAATGGTTAATAGCACCCTTGCTTAAATATGACAGTGATTTTTGCAGTGGTAAGTAGTAAGATTTAAAATTAATTTAAAGCTAACATAAATGGGCCTAAGAGTACTGAGTGCTTTAATTCTTTTTCTTAAATTATAAAAGCAATATAAAAATATTACAGAAAGCTTGGGACATAAACACAGAACTCATTTGTATTCTCTAAATAACCATTTTCATCTTCCAATGTACCTCGCAGAATATTTTCCAAATGCACATATTTTAGCCTAATTGCAATCATCTCTAAAATATAATTTTGCATCCTGCTTTTTCACTTAATGCATCATAAGCATTTTTCCATATTGTAGTCTTTGTAATTATAGTTTTATGGCAATTTAATTTTTTAAGTGCAAATGATTTATTCAGCAATTATTTCCGAGTTGGTTGCAAAGTCATTTCCAGTTTTTTGATGTTATAAATAATATTGCAAAGACCACTTCTGCGGCCATTCTTTAATATCAGAACACTCCTAGGTAGTGGAAACACAACAGCTGATGCACACTGCCGAGTTACCTGCACCCCTACTTGGACCATCCATATGCTTCTCAAAGTCATGTGGTTTTGAGCGCGGATGTTCCTGGCCTTTCCTCTACCTGTCCCCACTCCTATCTCCTTCTCCCTCATGATTGGCTGTTCCTGAGGTACAAATCACAAACTCAACCACTGCCGTCTCTGACTGGCCTCCTCTGCATGTTGCAACCCATCAGCACTCTCAGACATTTGTCCTGAGCCATCATGCGCACTGGTCCCCTTGCTCCATCTCCCTGCTACAACTCTACTTCCGTCACTGTCACCTTGCAGGAGCATGAAGCAACAGCCCCTCACTGTTTTTGAACCCAGTCTTTGCCACTGTCCTCAGGGAGTCTGTTGCTGAATGAAGGAATGAATGGAAATCAATAGCATCATACCAGCCAAAAGCAGAGGTAAGATGTTATGCTCAAAAGCAGGAGATAGGGGCTGGGGAGATAGCTCCGTGGTGCAAGTGCTTGCCTGGCAAGTGCAAGGTCATGAGTTTGAATCCTGGCCCCACTCCCCCCACAAAAAGCAGGAGATAGTTTTCCATTAGAAGTTATATAAAAAAGGGGGCCCGGCAGGATGGCTCAGTGGTCTAAAGCACCTGCTTAGGAAAGCTTAGGCAGCTGCAGGGATTGTGGTTCAATCCCTAGCATCACATGCTGCGCCAGCCCTGCCCTCAGGGCAGGCTGAGCTGGCCATAAAAATAAATAAATAAATAAACAAACAAAAGTTCTGAAACAAGAAAAAAAAAAGAAGTTAAAAAAATACACATTATTATTTTGTAAGTAAGTTTGAACATGTTGGCATTTTGAAGTACACAATTTTTTATGAGAACACATGCAACAATAGTTATATCTTGTACATACTAAAATCACACATTTCATCATCAATTTTATTTTTAACCACGAGAGATATATTTTATATAGGAATGAACTTAAAAATTTTATATGGTAAAATGTACATGGCCTTTACCTTTCTGACCTTAGTGTGGTTTCAAAATTTCACATGTGTAAACAGACAAGACAGGAGCATAATAGCAAGGACAGGGTGCTCAATGAATGTTAATAAAAACGTGAGATGGGACCCGGCAGGATGGCTCACTGGTCTAAAGTGCCTGTAGGCAGCTGTAGGGACCGCGGTTTGATCCTGGGCACCACATGCTATGCTAGCCCTGCCCTCAGGGCAGGCTGAGCCGGCCATAAAAATAAATAAACAAACAAACAAAAGTTCTGAAACAATAAAAGAAAAAATTCTTAAAAAAAAACACTTAAAAAAAAAAAGTGAGAGACTGCTGTTCCCTGGGTAGAATCATTTCTAATGAAGAATTTTGCTTCCTTCCAATACAAAAATTCTATTCTCCTGCTTTGAGGCTGTATGATTTTAAGAAGATCTTTAAACATAAAATATAAGGACCAAGTGCATGGAAAATACTTAAAAACTGCTTTTTGTCAGCAATGGCAATGACTGTGTGTTCTCCCTCACGGTGACTTACAAATGCAGTTATGTGTTTCTTCTGTGCATATAAGGGACAGGAGACAGTCTGAGACGAATATGTCCACGTATATTATACATTGCCTGATGTTATAAAAAACAACTGAGCTCTCAAAACAACAGCACCCTACTTCCTGCCTGCTTTCTCATTCTTTTTTCCATAATAACTTTCTCCAGTGAGTTTATCAAAAATAAAATAAAAATAAAGAATTGAAAATTTACATAATTTATATTATAAAATTTATATAATAAAATATCTATCATAGGAGACATAAGTAACAGAGTAGCAACAACAAAAACCAAGAAAAACTGAGGGATGGATGATTCTGTTGTATCCAAGTTAAAAGAGAGAGGAGTAAAACTGTCAAACTAACACTGCTTTCACTCCTGAAGCCAGGGGTAGGTAGGACTGTTTCCTGCAGAGCTGAAGGTTTCAGGGGCTTTTAATTCTGTAGCAGCCTGCGCCTTCCCTCACATTCCTCTCCTCCCTGTGCCTGGCAGGGCACGTCGGTGCCATCAGGTCCAATTCCCACATCATCCTAGCTTCTTCCCTTTCATCTCTGCCTTACTTTATAAGTGTGGCCTTCTTAAAGAATATCAACTGGTCTGGCAAGATAGCTTAGCAGACTGAGCGCCTGCTTTATTTATTTAATTTATGTATTTTTTTTTTCTTGTTTCAGAACCTTTGTTTATTCACTCATTTTTATGGCTGGCTCAGCCCACCCCGAGGGCAGGGCTGGCACAGCATGTGGTGCCGGGGATCGAACCGAGGTCCCTGAAGCCGCCCAAGCTTTTTCAAGCAGGCGCTTTAGACGACTGAGCCATCCTGCCGGGCCCCTGAGAGCCTGCTTTAGCAAGCACGGAGTCAGGGGTTCTTCAATCCCCAGTCCTGCCACACCCCTGGGGTGCACTGAGTCTAGCTCCTGGTGTGACATGCCTGTAATCCCAGCGCTGGGGAAGGCTGAAAACAGGAGGATCACTACAAGTATGAGTTACTTTGTAGTGCGACCCTGCACCAAATATGTAAGTGAAAAATTTTTAAAAAGGAATATAAAATAATATCAACCCTTTTCTGCAAGGATAAGAGCCACACGATTTTTCCTGCCATACATGGTCTTACAAGGTCTGGTCTCTGTTCAATGCTAAGTCACTATAAATCTACCATGTTCTCCCCTAGAGGCCCTGCCCAGCATGGCCTCTCCCTAGAGCTCCTCATCAGGAGGGAGGCGTCACGACGACCATTGTGCCATCTAGTTACTTGCCTAGATTGGGAGCATAAATTTCATTTTTGAAATTGCTGCACTCTGGAAATGAAAAGTACTTAATGTTAAAAGAGAGCTTAAAATAGGCATCAAACATAAACGTGTGTGCATTTTCTATACATATAAAGATGAGTTTCTAATTCTTATTTTAAAGGCATTTTCAAAAAATTCAACCTATCACCACTGTTGTATAAAAGGGACAATTGCACAAAAATACAGGAGGGACATTACTTAAGAATAAAAAGAGGGACCGGCGGGATGGCTCAGTGGTCTAAAGCGCCTGCTTGGGAAAGCTTGTGTGGCTTCAGGGACCGCGGTTTGATCCCCAGCACCACATGCTGCGCCAGCCCTGCCCTCAGGGCGGGCTGAGCTGGCCATAAAAATGAGTGAAACAAACAAAGGTTCTGAAACAAGAAAAATAATAAATAAAATTAAAAAAATTTTTAAAAGAGTAAAAAGAATCCCCCTCCCCCTGAGTTATTAAGTTGTTTTTTTTTTTTTTTTTTTTTTTTTTTTTTAGTTGGCTCAGGCTGCCTTAAGGTTAGGTGTGGGGATCCATATGCCATGCCCTGTGCCTGACTGGGATTGCCCGGGCAGGCACTTAAACTTCTGAGCTAACCCAAAAGTCCCCCTCCCTAAGTTATCAAGGACAAGGACAGTTTCAGAGCTGGCCCAGGTGAACGACTTTCTAGAAGGCCAACACATGCAGGGCAGGGCTGACACTCTTCTCCAAAGCATCTTTTCACTGAGGTCTTTGATACAGGCCAGAGAAGCAGATAATGAACAGGAGGGACTCTTTTACAAAGTGAGCTAGACTGAGGGCACACTACGATTCTCTACTGCAGGTCGAGGCTAGATCTACATGATTTGGTGTCTGGAGGAAACAGCAGTAGCTTTGACAATCTCCTATGAAAAGTGAGCATATTCCTTAATCCTCACACCCCATCACTCCCTTCACAGCCGCCATTCACACCACATCACTCAGCCTTGGTTGGCAGCTAGGACATGTCTGCAGTGAAATGTGAGCCTGCTCTGCTTGCCACCAGCTTTATATCAGGTTAGGTACATCCACGAGGCCTTTGCCTCTGGCTCCATATCAGGAGCAAAAGCAACCCAAGGACTGCATTCACAGGCAGCCCAGAGGCGCTGGGTTCCGAATCTAGCAAGCGCAGATGCACCTTTCCAGGCTGTCCTTTGCACAGGCTCACTTCAAAAGTCACTTCAAAAGTCAATCTGGATAACTGTTTTCTGTTTGGTGCAGGCAATGAGAAAAAGCTCATCAAAAAGTAGCTGGGATGCTGTGGGCTGGACGTTGTAATGGCGTTTGGGCCAAAGAAGAGGACAGTTTTACTCCCTGGTCTACCATTAAGAGTTCTTCTTAGTCATGTGCCATTTGTTTGACAAACAACCTGCCACGAGTAAGGGAGATAATTTCATGGAGATCTTTTTTTTCTTGGAATCTAGGACCAAGACCTTGCTAAGTATTAAGCAGAACACAATAACATGCTTAGTTTTTCTGAAGTATGCAAATGCTTTTAAAAATATAATTTTAGAAAAGCAAAGAACCTAAGTCCTTGGTTATCCAGACCCTACCTCTTAGTCTTTTCTTTATTTTGCAAAAGGACTTATAGTCATGCTATTTGCAAAAGGAAATACAGAGGCAAAAAGCATAGTAAATGAATCGAAAACGTATGCAATAAATTTCCATATACATCATGCAAGGGGGAAAAAAAGCAACAAAGATCTTATAAGCATGGGATTTATTTTAAAATTAAAGGCAACTGGACGAGTGTAATGGTTTTCTTACTATGATCTTATGTGACAGCAAAAGAAAACATGCAAGATTATGTCCAGGGATAAACTTTTCTTCTGGAATTATAATTCGTGTAGGATCTTATTTCACTGGGGCTTGCACAGGGCCTCGAGAGCAATCACTGGCACCAGGTACAATTTATAGAAGTGCTATTTTAAAAGCCTTCTCATAAGAATACTTTGTAAAGGTTAAGGCTTAACATTAAATTAAAACTCATGGAAAGCATTTCAAGTTGGGAAGGGATCTGAGACAAGAGCCCAAATAAATACCACAGGACTGAGTCTTGCAAATAGCTGATAGCATAAGCCACCCTCCAGCAGGTGTTGGGGGTCAGTCCATTAATGATTGAATTCTCAACAAGTACGAGGAGGGCAAAAATTCTGTTCCTAATTTAGAGTCACACGCTCAGACCCAGCCTGAGGCTCAAAAAATAAGAATCTCTAATAGATAGTGGAGGCCAGCGACCCATCCATATTTCTAATGCTCTTCAGGGGATTCTCAGGGGATGATCTTCAGGGGATGTGCATACAGTGATGCTTCAGTTATTGAACAGCCCCAAGCTCAAACTGTCCACTAATCAAACAGAAAAATTTGAAAGCAATCTACTCAGCATTCGGACCTTTGCTTGATAATTGAACTGCAAATCCAACTTGCAGAAGCATAAATGGGCTGAGAGCAAGCCTCATTATGACTCTCCCCAGACGCCAAGGGGTGAGGACGCTTTGGTGGGAGTCCCACACTCATCTGGGGAACACACACAGTACTTGCCTTAGTGCATTAAAACCTTAGTGACTGTGCTTTTTTCTTTTTGACACTGCTCGTGTCACACATGATAATGGTGCCTCCCAAACACGATACCAGCTGGAAAGCTAAGAGGAAAACTAGGAGAACCACGATGGAGTTACAGAAAGAAATCATTACAAAATTGGTTAACTTCCTGGGAAAATGAATTTCAAGTGTAATTCTGGGGGTTCAGAGTGCACTATTTGGTCTGCTGTTATTTCTTATGAGAAAACTATGTTTAGCTCTTGTGAACTTTTTGGTGCTTAAACGTGCCTTTGAATGAACTAAGTCTGACCACCCAGGGATGACTGTAATTGAGAAACACTGTTTTAGGCCAGAGTTGGGTTCACAGAGCGGTCCAGTTCATCTTAGGGCAGGCTGTAAAAGTGGAGTGGGCGCTCCTGGTGAGCCCCGTAGGTAGCACCACTCTGAAAAGCTCCCCCAGTGGCTGGGTTTTGCGCTCTTTCCCCCCAGATTTTTTGGGGAGTTTTTTTTTAACAATTGTCAGCAAACACAGTAAGCAAATTCTTGGAAGAGTTCCCTGAGTGCTTCCAGGAGGAGTCCCCTGTCATTCTCTTTTGTGGGTCTGCCATTTTTAAAATTCTTTTTAAATTTTTAATTAATTTTGTTGATGCATTTTTAATGCATTTTAGATATAGCTAATGATCACATTCATCATAGCGAACTTGTACCTCTATGATATATCTTAATACTTATCTGTTCCCATTATCCTTTGCTCTCCTCCTCTCATACAATTTTTTTCATATTTTTATTGTATTTAATAAGAAATAACAATATGACAGTTTCAAAACACATTAGTAGTACATTCCCAGTATTTGATACAATGCATACATATTGTTGACCTCCTAATAGTTATACAGAGCACAGGGTGTAGATATTTCTAATCATTATTGGTACAAAAGTTTTCTTCTCATTGAACTAAGTGAAAGTAGTTGTATACATAATCCAATGTTCCATAACCCCAATGGTTTATTGGCAAAACTAGCAATGATTTTAAATTACTCCGTGGGACAGAGATCCACACTGTAACTCCGCAGTGAAAACATAAGCTTTAGAATTATGTTTTCACACCGAAAGCCCCCTTGCACAGATACAGGAGATAAACTGATGTCAAAATTTGCTGCTAGCACTTGGAAGACAAAACTTAATCCAATTTGTAAGTTGGGCTTTATAGATCACTGCTTTCCCCATCTCCCTTCAGACTTCACTTATGTACACCCGCATCTTTTCTGTTATTTCCACAAAGTTCTCCTTTAAACATGCCCAGAGATCGAATTCTTACTAATTGGGCTACTATAGTGAATTCCAGGTATCTATTCAGTCATTACCAGGAGGCTTATGGGTGAAGGAGGATGGGGAATTGGAGTAAGCTGTACAAACTGATTTATTGCACACACTGTATGCTGCAGGGTGGGAGAGAAGGCAATTCTCCCGCAATCTACAGATGAGAAATGAAAGGCAAAAGTTGCCCTGATATCAGCATCGATGCTTTCCATTTACCCAGAAGGGAATGTTCCTCTACTTCAAAGGACACAAGTCACACATTGTATTTGCACTTCAAGAGAACTGACAAATTTCTTTCCGATGTATTTCTTCTTCACAACAGTCCTGAGAGAAAGGGATATCACCAGTAGAAGAGAAGAGGAAATCGAGGCACAGAGGGGTATTCCATTTGCCAATGTCACCCAGCCTATGAGTGACAAGGCCAGGCTCTAGGCTCTCCTGTCACAAGAAAGGGTTTCAAATTCACTCCGGGCCATCAGTCACCAACACATGGTGGAAAGAATGTGAAAGGCGAAGAAATAGTTTCCTAGAATAAGATTACAGCAGTCAGTGCGTCCTTCCACACTTGATAACTTGGGCATCTATTTCCACTGAAACTCACAGCCCTAAATAATCAGCTTTACTGCAGGCAAGAAAGATTTAGTGCTCTGATTCAGGGGTTTCATCCCAATCTGCAGTTGGGTATCATAGGACCTAGGACCTAAGAGCTAAAAGTACTGACACATTCCCTTTGTCAAGCCAGAAAATTGCCAGTATGTCCATATCGTTATAATATTCATTTCTTATTAAAAAGAAAAATGCAACAGGCCATTTTCTATCTCTAAGAAGTTTGACAATTTCACCATATTAAATGCATGCGTATTTAAGGCAATGAGATAAAGGTCTGCTTACCCCTCCTTCATGTCGTTAATGGGAAGCGGCACCCTGCCGCCCCTGTCTAGGGCTGACGTGATGTTGATGGCATTCAGGCGCTCCGGCTGCCACACATTTTTCACCGCCCCCAGAAAGTCTCCGAGAACCTCACTGGCTAACATTTCTTCCACGTTCATATTTTTAATGAAGAATTCTGCTTGATATGGCAATGGGAAGTCTAAGTGTGGTAAAACAAAAAGAGGGCGTGCATGTCTTTAATGAAGTAGTTTTTCAAAATGAGAAAACAAAAGAGCAATTTGGAATTGGTGAGGTCTGGTCCTAAAGCCTAGCAGCGGGGAGCAGCAGGGTCACAGTCTGCTCTTTCTACCCATGAGTTGCACATGTTCAGAGTATACCAACTGTGGAACCAAAATGCTTTTACTTTTTAACGTCATGACTGTACCGAACACGCACAGACCTTCTCTCGTCATAATTCCTTAAACAATACAATATAACCACTACGTAGCATTTGAACCGTATGAAACAGAAGTAACTTACAAATGACGTAAGTGGGAAGATGTATGCAGGTTAAGGGCAAATCAAGGGCTACTCTGTAAGGGCTCCAAGCAACCTTGCAGACTTCAGTAGCCACAGGGTGCAGGACTCAAGGCCAGTGAATACCGAGGAAGGGCTGCACTAACTTTGAAGGCTTTCTATACGCTGATGATTGATTGAAAAATGCAATGTAGCCGGGCGTGGTGGCTCACGCCTGTAATCCCAGCACTTGGGAGGCTGAGGCAGGAGGATCGTTGCAAGTTCGAGACCAGCCTGGGCTACAAAAGTGAGCTCAAAGCCAGCCTGAACTGCACAGTGAGACCCTGTCTCAAAAAGCCAAAAAAAAAAAAAAAAAAAAAAAAAAAAAAAAAAAAAAAAAGAAAAAGAAAAATGCAATGTATAGGACCAGCTAAATGGCTCAGTGGCTTAGAGAGCCTGCAAGCAGGAGCAGGGGCCAGGGGTTCTATCTCCCTGGCCTGCTGGGCCAGCTCTGCCCTGGGTGTGGTGAGACAGCAACGAGACTGGGCACGGTGGCAAGCACCTATAATTCCAGCTCTCAGGTCCAGTGAGATCCTGAAGGCCCTGCAGAGCCTTCCCTAAAATACAATCAATCAATCATAAATAACTAAACAAATAAATAAGTAAATATAAAAATGCAGAAGACACTGTATACAGAAAACACAGTGGTCTAAGCCCCTGCCTAGGCAAGCGCAAGGACCTGAGTTCAACTGCCAGTACTGAATGCCGTGCCAGCCCTGCCACAGGTGTGCCAAGCTGGCCACCAAGAGCAGGTATGGTGGTGTGTGCCTGTAAGCCCAGGCTGAAACAGGAGGATCACTACAAGTCCAAGCTGCATAGCAGGAAACTATACCAAACAAACAAACAAACAAACAAACAAATAAATAAATAAATAAATAAATAAATGATTAAATTGTTCTTTAATTTTGAGAAAATACTGGGGCTGGGGAGATAGCTCTGTGGCACAAGTGCCTACCTGGCAAGTGCAAGGTCATGAGTTTGAAACCCAGCCTCTTCTCCCCCCAGAAAAGAAAATATTATTTATAGTAGCTAAATTATTACTTTTTTTCTAAAATAAGTATTGATTATATATCTAGTAAGAAATTTTTTTTACATATTTGATTTTTATATTTTTATCAGCTTGAAAGGAATTTGTCAGGTCTCTGGAACTGCAAATACAGTGTGTGGCTCATGTCAGTTGAAGTGGAGGAACACTCCTATCTGGGTAAATCGAAAACATCAATGCTGATATCAACCTTACAGCCTAATAAGAACTCTAAAGGTAAAAGCAGTTTTATTCTCATCATTCTATAGTTAAATATCCTAGAACACTAGTTCCCACGAAATTATCTTACATCACTGTAAATTTAGTTTTCGGCTCAAGCCTCATCAAAATTCTCCTTTGAACATTGCTAAGTTATTGTTTTTCCATCATCCCCCAAATTTACTCTCAGCATAATAGATTCTCAGTAAATACAAAAGCACTTGTTTCCCAAGTGTTATTCGTAAATTACTAATCATACTTGGTAAATGGTTGCTCCTTGAAGATTAAAAAAAAAAAAAAAAAAAACTAGTTTTGCTTTATTTCTCACACTACTCTTGTTATAATAAAGATTCAGGTTTAAGGTTTAAGGTATATTGATAATGTAGTAGGCCTGGTTATGAGACAGAGGGGAACTAGACCATTTCATTCTCACATAAGGCAGGTAGGTGGGCAGGTCCTAGTAATTTCCTAGAGCTAAAGACTACAGGAAACTCATCTTCAGAGAAGTCCCAGAACCTACCTGATGCAATTCTTCTCTATACTAAGGGAGACTGTCTAACACATTCACAGAAGTGCTCTAAAACACAGTTAGAGTTTATACAATATTAAAATATTACATCATCATATACCACAAAATGATCATTTATCTGAACTCACTACAAGACAAACAAGCACATATGGATTGTACACAGGTAAAATCCCCCACAGGAATTATACTGTGCATATTCTCGGATTTACTTCAACAAAATCCTTTATAGATTCTCTATAAAGCCTTCTACTCCTAATAAACAAATAAGAAAATACATGGTAAGCACCCCAAATAAGACTTTACTCTTTTTAAAGCCCCCTTTGATATTAAAGCATGTACAGCTTTTAAAAAATTACTAGTGCTACTTTGTAGAATACCGTTATTTGGCCTTTCCTGATCCAGGCGACCCGGCACTGACGCTCCCTTTTGGAGACAGGCCGTGGGCCTTACAGTTGCCTGCTTGATCCTGGGCCAGAAGCTGTTGCCAGGCCTTCCAGAGATGAGTCATGGCGCTTTCTAACCCTGGGGAAATCCCAAGCTTGCTATATTTGGAAGTCACATTGGCCAAAAAACAGTAGGCCACAGCCAGACCCGCACAGGCTCAGGAGGTGCTGACCTGCAGTGAGTCTCTTCATGGACTCTCCCTGAGCTGCAGCTGGCTGATCTACACGACCAGTTTTTCCCACCGGCTCTCTCAGAACAGGAAACAGTTGGGCAGGCAACTGGACTGAGCTTGATTGCTCTGATTTACAATAAGAATTCTTTCTTTTCTCTAAACCTAACTTGGGACCAACAGCATGAGTGAAGGCCCTGCTCAAAGATGCTCATCCCAGTGTGCATATAGGTTCTGTCCAGACTACCAAGCACACACGTATGGCCTTTATGTGGTCCACACCCTGGTCAGTGGAACAGCTCCACTGAAAAGGGAGGTGAGGGTTTCCAAAACTCTACTGCACATCCTTCAGCAGTACAGCTTCAAACCCCTGAATCAGACAAACAGCCCCTACCACCACCCCTTGGCCACTCACTGGGTGGTCCAGTAGTTTTCCACTAACATCTTCTTGATCTCTTATATCAATAACAACATCTACAAAGCAGCCCTTCTACAATGAGACAAGTCTGCAGAAGGAGGAAGAGCAAGGTGTGGCAAAGAGATCCCAGTCCCTCTGACAGCACCAGGGTGATGGCCAAAGCCCACTGAAATACAGTTGTATAACTGGTGATTCATTGCCAAGGAGAAATACAACTTCACCCTTATTCTGTTCCTAAGGGCATTCCAATGCTACAGGGTCGGCTGGGATTGCATACAAGCATCCAGTCACCACTGTCATCAAAACCAAAACTCTCCCTGATCCAAAAATGAATACCTACTAAAACAGCTAGGAATGGGAAGAATGGGTGGGAAGTCCTTTATGCAGGCCAGCAGAACCAGCCCTTGGATCTGCTTTTAATAGGTGAAGATGGGCCAGTGAGATAGTTCGGTGGTCTAAAGCACCTGCTTAGACAAGCTTAGGCAAGCACAGAGACCACAGTTCGATCCCCGGCACCACATGCTGCACCAGCTCCACGCCTGGGGCAGGCTGAGCTGGCCATAACATAAATAAAAGTTTAAAAAAAAAATAGGTGAAGATCACCTTAAACTTTTAACTTGCACATCTGTTGTCTATACAACTGATGCTGTCCCTGGAAAGAATTCACTTAAGGGAGTTCAAGTTTCCTAGCAGTCTCTTCATGTAGGCATTACCAAACTTACTCAATTTTCCTAAATTCCAAATCACTACATTCTGGTTAAATGTACTGTGCTTTGCTTATTTGTTTTTAATTTTACTAGCAAATAGAACCCAAAATTCCCTGCTGCAATTATTTTTACCACTTTCAGAGGGAATAAATTCTGTATCACTTTCTGTCTGCCATTTCACAAATGACATCAGAGTATAGAGAGCATTCTCCTCCGATCTGTTAATTTTATATATGTATGTATTTACTTACTTATTTATCAGAACCGGGGATGGAACTCAGGCCCTGGTGCTTGCCAGGCAAGTACCTATTCTACTGAGCCATCTCCCCAGCCCACTAACTAGCTTTTCATAATATGTATTTTTCCCAGTCACTTAGTAAAGGTCAAGGCACTAGAGAGCAAAACACTTGGAATATTTCCTTTGACCATAACCTGTAAAATCTTTAGGGATTCATGTTAGAATTTGAGCATGTCTAACTCTGAATTGTTCCTGGATTCTAACCATTGGGCCTAGTTAGATAATTTAGCAAGGAGACTGTGTCCCAAATTATAGATTTTCCTTACATAAACAGAATCTATGGTAAATGTTTTTAATAATAAAACCAACTGGACATTACTGATTATGTACTCTCCTTTTTTTTTTTTTTTTTTGTCTTTTTGAGACAGGGTCTCTATGCAGTTCAGGCTGGCCTTGAGCTCACTTTTGTAGCCCAGGCTGGTCTTGAACTCATGCTGATCCTCCTGTCTCAGCCTCCCAAGAGTGGGGATTACAGGTGTGTGCCACCACACCCGGCACACTGATCTTGTTAAGCATGTCTGAAACCTTCATTCATGATAGGACATTTATTCTCAGTTCATTTTACAGAGGAAGAAACCAAGGACTTGAGGACTGTCTTGGTTTTGTTTTGTTTTTTTTTTTGGCTGGCTCAGGCTGCCTTCAGGGTGGGTCTGAGGATCGAACTGCTGTCCTCTGTGCCTGACTGGGATTCCCTGCGCAGGCGCTTAAACTACTGAGCTAACCCACAGCCTGAAACCAAGGACTTGAGAACTCAGCAGTCTGTCTGTACACACCTCCACCTTAATTCTTCACTGTAACCATGGTATTTGATAAGAAATTAAATATTACTTGAAGCCGGGTGTGGTGGCTCATGCCTGTACTGTAATCCCAGCACTCGGGAGGCTGAGGCAGGAGGATCGGTGTGAGTTTGAGACCAGCCTGGGCTACAAAAGTGAGCTCAAGGCTAGCCTGAACTGCATAGCGAGACCCTGTCTCAAAAAAAAAAAAAAAA
>PVJA010033013.1:0-23755 GCA_004027025.1 Myocastor coypus
AAAGATTCACATTCATCCTTCCAGAGTGTTTGCTACTAAAGCAGTCATGCTATCCACAGACTGAAAAGACATCTTTTTACATGTTCATTTGGACATTCTAATGCCTGCTGGTTCTGATCCCTCTACTTCAAAAATTCCCCCCTCCTGTTATAGGGTAAACACCTGCCTGTCTCTTCATATTTCGAAGTCCTAGCCCTCAGGTGCTTTAAACATGACCTTATTCGGAGATAAGTCCTTTACAGAGGTAAAGAGTTGAAATGTGATCCTTAGGTTGGGATCCTAGCCCCACATGACTGGTGACCCCCTACAAAGAAGAAATAAGGACAGGGACATGCACAGAAGGCAGGCCATGGGGAAACACAGGGAGAGGATGCCCATCTACAAGCCAGGAAGAGAGGCCGGCCTGACAGGCTCCTTGATGTTGAACTTCTAGCCTACAGAACCAAGGGGAAGTAAACTTCTATTGTGTCAGCTATGTGATCTGTGGCACTTCATTATGATAGTTCTTACAAAGCAACACATCTTGTATTTCCCACTACCAGAGAGTTAAATCCAGGCCCTTCACCATGTCATTCAGGACCCTGGATGAAATCTGTCCCTCCCCATCTCCTGGGCGATTCCCCTAGTTTACTTTTTATCCAGTCTTACACTCCTTCCCTTGCTCCCCTTCCCAGTTTAAAGTCTTACCTGCTCCCAACTCCGCATGGCTGCCTTACTTTGTTTGTTTATTATACTGAGGATTGAATGTGTAGTTTTCTAAAACAATTTTTTTTTTTTTTTTTTGAGACAGGGTCTCAATCAGTTGTTCAAGTGGGATTCAAATTTGCGATCCTCCTGCTTCAGTTTCCTGGAGTGCTGGGGTTACAGGTGTGTATCACTATGCCTGGCTTCTTGCTTAATTATAGATCTCATCTTCAAGGTTAACATCTCAAAGGTACTTTCCTAGATCATCTTTTAAAACTAAAGCAATGATGTTTTCATTGCACAGTGATCTTTCCGTTCATAGACCTTGAGTTAAGAACCTTATGCATATTTATTTATTTATTTATTTACTTACTTACTTATTTATTTCCTGACTTCATAAAGTCTTGGACTGTCCATTGTGTTTTATATTTGTCTAGCACAGTGACAGATCATGTCATGATGCTTAATAAATATTTATTGAATAAATGAATTTTTGCCTGGTTAAAGTCTTTATTCAGGCATCAGGGTTCAGGCAAAAATTCTTCTTTCCTCCTTAAATTAGCCTTCTAATCCACCTTGCCTCTGCTTTGGTCATGGTCATTATCCCTGTCTGCTTGTATCAGTTAAATATTGACTCTCACCTCCCCCTGTCTCCTCATAAAGGAGGACCTCATGCTGTGGGTCGCTTTGGGTCCCTGAGGGCATGGTGCTCAGTTCATAAGTGTGGACCCAAATAGACCAGAGACCAGGGGTGAGAAACGTTACCTGAAAGGGGCCCATGCCTTCTGCACCCCCCAGGGAGAAGGATGACAATCTTTTTGCCGTGAAAGATTTTAGGGTAAATCTCATCTGCCATTTGTAGCCACAGAGCAAAGTTCTGGGACGGAGGAAAGCTCCTGGCTGGCTTGGAGCCCTACAACTGCAAAACAGCCCAGACTCTGTCTCTCTTTCTCTTCTGTCCAGCTGCAGGGCTGCACAGAACCCCAGGCATCACTGTCAGTTCCTTTCTCGGGAGGAGAACACAGCCCCCAAGATGGAGAGTAGGTCCAAGATTAGGAGCCTGGAGCACAGCCAACAGTCCCTTAGGCGGCCACCCTCTCACCACAAGGCCTGTCCCTTCCCTCCTCTCCAGAGATGGTGGGAAGGCCTGGCTATTCGCCCCAACTGAGCTCCCTTTCGGGTGGCCAGGACAATGGAAAGCGAAAAGCCCCCTCCTCCCTGCCCCAGGGACATAAAGCGGGCCATTCAGAGGAGTTCTGGCTGCTTTGGTTGGATCTTGGCACCCAGCTAGGCGGCCTCGGCAAGCAGGGACGGATAAGCAAGTGTGTTGGGGGTAGGGATGGGATGGCGATTTGGAGGCTGCTAGCCCGCCCAGGGCCACTGGGCCAGCTCCCCAGCTGTGGGATGAGCTCATGCTGGGAAACCGGAACAAGTTGGGGTAGGGAGGAGGGAAGAGGAGTGGCATTTAGCAGGCTGCAAAAATGCGGCTTTGGGGAACAAGTTTTTGTTGGGAATAAAGACAAGCATCCACTATTCTTCTCTCACACCCTCCTGTCCAGTCCCGGTCTTCAACCCGGGTCAGTCATCCCACACCTCCTTTACAGGGCTTTCCCTGGAAATTCCGAGGGTCGCCGACCGCCAGGCAAGCTGGATGGCCAGCCCTACCCCTTTTTTCCAGCAATCCAGGTAGCCAACCCTAACTCCCTCGCTTCATTCTTTCCGGGAAATTCCCAGGCCCTGCGGCTTGCCAACCACTGTCCCCGGGGCCCACGCAGATGCCAGAGCTCGGGTCTGACCAAATCGCGTGGCTCCCTGGTTCCCGGATCCCGACTAGGGCCTCTGTGGATGCTTCTTGCAAAGGGGCATGGAGGTGTCCCTGAGCAGGTGCCTTTCAGTTAGGTGCGTGCCAGCCCAGGGCCTCCTTCCAGAGCCGTGCCCCTCCCTATCCCCTCCAGCCTCCCCACACCTCCCTAAGCGCTTCTTTCCTCCCTCGGAGAGTTCGATGTAGACACCCAAGGAGCCATCGTGACTGGCAGAGGAGCCTAGGATAGACCAGACAGAGACGGCGGCGGAGTCGCGGTGGGGGATGGGCGGGGACCAACGCTGAGCTCTCCGGGCCTGGAGGCAGCGGCTACTCCCGAGAGGCGGGGAGCTGCTCGCATCCTACGGCGAAACTCGCCTGCTTTGGGGACTACTGGAAGGGGGAGGGGAAGCGGGAGAAAAAGAAGGGTCCTGTTATTTAAATTTGAAGATAAATTGTACAAGTAACTCTTGCACTCTTTCCACCGAGCTCATTCCCCGCCCCCACTTTGGAGCACACCGGTATCTTTCTACCATCCTCAGAATTTGTCTTAAACTAGGGGTAGGACTGCCCTGGGTCGAACGAACACACCCTCCTCCATTCTACCCTCCTGCCTTCTAATTTTTAACCCTGCCTCTGTTTAGTACACATACCCCTCTCCTGGGATGAGGTAGGAGGCGATTATGAAGAGGGTTCCTAAACATACCCCAGCCCAAGATGTGTAAGTTCAAAGCCATCACCAAAGATCAGCTCCTAAGACCCAAGACTTGGGGAACAGCATCTTTCTTTGGTTACCTTTTCCCAGACAGTATTCCAGTTTTCAAACGTGGCAGAGGCGTGTGTGTCTGTGTCACTGTGTGTACGGGGAGTGCATTAATGGGTAATCTTATACGTGAAAACTGGAGGACTTAACTTAAAAGAAACTGGTCGATTGTAAAACAAACAGAATAAACAGCTCCTTAGATGTAATTTGTGGTTTATTTGGAGATGGAGGTGGCGCTGAAAAGGAACCCCCACCCCACCCCCAATATTTTTTTCTTTGGCTGCGCCTCCACCTTCAGCATTTGGAGCGGCGAAGAAGCGGCTCCGGAGTGATTAATCCGGGGATAATTCGCCCCCCACCCCCCGGCGCGAACCCCGCGAAGCGGGATTGGAGCGAGTCATTTCCGAGAGCGCAGCGCGCCTCTCCCCGGCCGGGCGGACACTTGGTTCATTCCAGCCGCAGAAGCTCAGGGCTCCCGCGTACCGGGATTTTTTTCCGAGCAGAAAAACGCTCCCGAGCTCTCCTGACCTCCTTTCTCCTCGGCGGCGAGCGGAGCCTCTCCCTCGGCGCTGCCGGCCGCGACATGCCGCGCTCGCGGGGACGGGAGCAGGGGCGCTGCGGCTGCCCCGCGGGGAGGACTCGCGGCGAAGCCGGGATTTCGGCTCTGGTGCCGGGCTCGGCGAGCCACTGGGGCCGCCCGCCGCCGCGAACGTCGCCACCGCTGCTGCTCCTGCTGAGCTGGGGGCTGCTCAGCGCCTCGGTAGTCGCGGGTAAGTCCGCCCGCGCCGGGAAGACGGCGGCAGCCGCGCGCCCCACCCGAGCCGAAGCCCACCCGGCCTGGACTGGGTCTTCATCCCTTCCCCCGCCCCCACCCTGCCTCACCCCCGCGCTGCCCACCCTCCTGCTCATCCTCGCCTCTGCCCGCATCCTCCACCCCGCCCTCAGCCACGTCCTCACCTCCACCCCTCACCCTTATTGCTCTGCCCAACCCCTCCCGCAACTTGGCTGGATTCGGCCGGTGTGAGGGCCTGGGAGACAGACGTCCCTGCCCGCGGTTGCGGACATCCGACCCGTGCCTTCAGTTTCTCTAGCCTTCCAAGGAGCCAGGCTTTTCCCCGATAAACTTTCCCGGAGCCTTACTCCCCCCGGCTCCGGATTCTGCTTGGCAAGTCCGTCCCGGGGTCTGGAGAGGAACGGCGCGCCCCCTCCGCGTTTCCGCGTCTGCAGGGTCTGTCCTTCCCTGCCCCCGCCCATTTTCTCAGACTGAAGTCCTTGCCCCCGCCGGAGCCACTCGGAGACTGCGACCGCCACCCCTGCCCAAATGCCCTCTCCCTCGGCACTCGGAGCTGGGGGTGGGTGCAGGTGGGCGTGCGCCCAGGTTAGGGGTCCCGCGCGTTCTTTGTAGGAGGGCTCAGATGGAGGCTGGAGGGTGTCGAACAGAGGGAGACGGTGGCGGGGGCGGGGGGAAGCGAGCTGTGCTGCCCGGGGGCGGGGAAGTGTCGCTGTCAGGCTCCGCGCCGACACGTTCCCCTCGGTTTTCACTCCGCGCCAAAGTGCCCTTTCCCGCGCCCTGCTGCAGCCGAGCGCCCGGGTTGCGGCAGCGGCAGCGCGGGCGGCAGGACCCACTCCTAGTAACCAAGTCCGGGAGGGGTAGACCTGGCGGGTGCGGAAAGTCGCGGAACTTCGCTATGTCTGGTTGAATCTTGTAGCTCGCAGAGGAGGCACACGGACCTTGGAGCGAATCCATTTCTCCTGTGGAGGCCACTGGCCACAACGGGTCCCCTCCCACTTTACCCACGGAACCCCCTGAAGCTCAGCTTTAGCCACTACCTAGAAAGTTCTGTGTGTTCGCGTGGGGACTGGTCCAAACCCGGACGGCTTAAGCCGCATTTTCCTTTAGTCCATAGGCTGAAAAGCACAGAAGAGGAAACCCCCAAACACCTGCTGCCCGGGTCAGACCCAGCCTGGAACAGCGCTGCTTTTGCTTGTTGATGGTGTTTAAAACCACCAATTGAACCTCCGAAGGTTAGCCTTGGCCATCTAGAACCCCAGTGTCCCTTTTGGAAAGTGCGCCCCTCTCCTGGCCGGCCAGCGAGTGCCAAGCTCCCTGACTCACTCTTGGCTCCAGCAGCTTGTGAACAAGTCCCCACACGTCGTGTCGCTGACCCCATAGCCCGGCGATGGGGCCAAGTCTTGGGTCGGGAACCCCGAGGCAGCTCTGGATCTTTCATTCCTTCTTGACCGGACTTTCTCTGATTTTCCTAAGAGTCATAGCCGCAGACACCCAGAGAGGGGCGCCCGCGATGCGCGTGCCTGGCAGCTCTAGCCTCGCGCACACCTACACCCACCGGGAGGCTGCTCACACCGGCGACGCTGGTCACCCAGACTTGCCTTTCGGGCTGTAAAGCGCCCGCTGTCAGCTCTGACTGACTGTTAGGCCTCCTGGACATTCGTTCAGGCGAGCCTCCTCTCCTGGCTTAAACAGCTAGAGAATCACTCTAAATCTGGAGGGATTGTTTCTCTGGCTGAATTTGCCTCTGCTCCTTAGGGAGAGGAAAAGGCCAACTCACTGAGCTTGCTCCGTGCTCCGCGATGCTGGAATCCTTCCTTGAGATCCATTTGCTAACAGCCCTGGTCTATGGAGAAGTTGGGGCATGTGGGTGTGCACTGTGTGCTCTGTGTTTGTGTGTGTGTGTGTGTGTGTGTGTGTGTTGATTGAGGAGGAGTAGTTGCTCTCTGGTGGGCCCTGCTCTGGTTACCAGTATGCTCATTTCTTTTTAAACCTTTCTTGTACATTTATGTGTGCTGTCTCCTCTTGCAGGCAGCAGAGATTTGCAAATGGACTGGGTGACAGGCAATGGGGAAGCGTGTTCATTTTGTGTTCACGTCACACTGTTGACTCTGAAAGATGCTCAGGATCGGGCTAGCTACCTTTCTTTGGCTTGACTTTCACTGGTTAATATGACGATGAGGATTTGGCAGTGGGAGCCTTCTCACTCACCTCTGCCTGCATCCTGAACTCTTTCCACTTTCTGTTCCTGTCTGCCTCTCACCTCACCTCCCTGCAGATCTGCTCCCTGTCCTCCATCACTCTCTTTCACCTTGGAACACCTTTCCCCTTGCCTATAATAGCAGGGACATCTTTAACATAAAAGCTGCCAAGGCAGTGTTTTGGCCCTCCTGAACTCTTTCAGCTACTGTCCCATCTCTCTTTGTCTCTTACCATTAACTCTATTCAACAGTCTTTGTTTACTTTTTGTATTATCCATCATTCTGTGTTACTGAGGCTTTTGTCCCCCAGGAGTCCTCAGGAATATTCTAGATATGATGCCATCATGATGGTTAAGTCTATTGTATGTTGTCAGTCTTTATCTTCCCCTTCTCTACGGTTTTCTAAAATTCTCTGCATCAGGCTTCTGCAACACACTGATTTTTCCCCTGTCTCTTGGGTGTTCCTTCTCAGCCTCTAATACTAACACTTATTCCCTCCTTGAGGTACGGTGTTCAGCAGCATTGAAATCCATATCCTTTTTTCACCACTCCTTAGTGACCTCATCCATGCCCATCCTTTGCAATGCACACTCTGAAACTCCCAGATAGATCTGTCTTGCCAAGACATCTCCTGATGGATATCTATTGATATCGTCCACTGACATTCTAGGCCCAGACTATGTCTACATCCTACTGATACCTGTGCATGTTACCTTGTTGTTTCCCTCCCCAAACAAGCTCATTAAAATTTTCCCTAAGCCCCTGGGATTCCACAGTTGCCCAGCCATGAACCTTAACAGAATCCTCAGCTCCTCCTTCATCAGGTGGCCATCAGGTTCTTTCTCTTTTATACTCTCATGAACAGCTTTTTTCTTTGGATGAAGGAGCTCTCACAATTAAAAAGACTTGGATGACCCACATATCCCCTTAATAAGTAACTGCAAAGAGGAGCAATATTAAACTCTAAGGAATTCTGACACAGTTTTAGACGATTTTCTCCCATGCTACCATGCCACCTTAAGACAGATGAAACATCAAATTAATATTTAAAAATTTTCTTCTGCTTTTCTTGTTACCTGAGGGCTTGTTTTTAGCCTGTCTCTTACAGACCAGAGTGCCAAGTGTACCTGATGTTCTGTTATAGTAGAGATTGAATGGTATTAAAAATGTTTATTGGCTTTGCCTCTTAAACTGTGCTCTTGCTGAAGGTAGGAGCAATGACATATTTCTCCAGCATCTGCCTCAGCACCTGGCACAGAATATGTGTTAGATGAGCAGGTTTTGTATCAGCAGGTAGTTTTTGTGTTTTTTTCTTGGACAGTAGTGCAGGAACAGCTAAGGTTCAAACAGGAGTCTTAGGAGCCAAGGAAGCCAGTTGGTTTGCAGAGGTAACTTGATGACACAGATACCTGGTTTCCAGTTGTCTTCTCTTTACAACTTGATGTCACTGACTGATGGGACAGCTTCCTCAGTTCTAGAGATGAAGCATATAAGCCCTGGAAGTCCATCGCTCAATAGCAGCATGGCAAGGAAAAGCATCTACCTGCTTAGTCACCAACATATGTATGGATTTGCACTTTTTGTTTGCAGTTGAGCAGTGCGCTCATAATTTAAAAAACTGTACAGTAGTCTGTCTTGGTCCTCTCTATGGCTGTTGACTATGTGACTGGAAGAGAAGCTACAGTCATGGGCAGGGGCCCTGGAGCATGAGATTGCAGGGCCTTAGATGCCATAAGGCTTCAGCTTGTCCAAAAGAGTCCAGCGGGTGGCTTCAGCAGCACTGCCTGGAGTCATGTGCCAGCTTACCTGTTTCATCGTCATTGTCACCCCCGCAAGATTCAGTAAACTTGATTGCTCAGCAGAACCACACATTCCTTGTTTGAGATCCAGCTGGTCTTCAGCTCTCTCTAAGGTACAGGATCTCCTACAAGAGACAAGTAATTTCTTTACTATAGGGAGGATTCTAGTGGCAGGCGCAGCACCTTTCCTGTCCTGTGGAATGTGTCCCTTGTTGGTAGGGGTCAGTCAGGAAGTCTGAGTGTCCACCACGTCGCCCCACAAATCACACTCAGAATGCTGCTCTGGAGATATGTGGACATCTGATACCTCACCCAAGGGTGTGACAGTAGCAGCTACAACTCAGGGAGTGCTCACTAGCACTCTCTCAGGCATATACAAGTATTAACTGGGTCCTCACAACCACCTAGTAAGGCGGTCAGAATTACTGGCCCTCCCTGATGGACAAGGAAATGGATTTGGGGAGGGCACATCCGCATCAGTGAGTTATCATAAAAAGTAAGTGGCTAAGGCACAGAGGCTTCCAGATTTGCCTGACTCTGCATTCCTCACTGGTCTCTGCATCGCTCTGTGCCTTTTCAGGGCACTCACTGACTACTTCCTTTTTAGAATCCTGTATTGATCCATTGTGCTGTGCTGCTTTTGGACTTGAGGCCTGGTTGCAAACTTCCAGTCATCAGGCTGCCATCATCCATCCCACTTAAACACAAGTTCCTTAGGGGTGACTGCAAAGTTGCCCTGGGTGCCCCGCCTCAAAGGGCCATCTAACTGGAGCTTTGCTGCAGGCTCTCAGAACATCACCTACCCCATGTCGGAGCATCATCATCTTCCTCCTTGGGATGACTTAAACGTTAGGCAGCTTCTTTCTGGCCCCAAATAGAAATTTCTAGCAATAGAAAAATCTCCACAAATCTTCAGTTCCACACTTATGGATTCCAAAATGCTGGAAGCTCCCCTCTCTGGCTCTGAGGGCTCACTTTTCAGGGCAATGCTGGAGTCTTGTGTGGCTACCACCCAGCACCCCATCAGAGAGATGTGTCTGACACAGCCAGGAGCACCAGGGCAGCTCAGGGAAAAGTCTAACAGCAGAGAAAGGGACTGTGCCTACCCAAGAGCTGGTGAGGCTGTTGCACCCACAGGCAGCAAGGACCTGGGTGGGACGAGGGTTCATATTCATGGCTCCTCTCTTTTGGAGTGCTTCCTAATGAAACATCATTTATACCTTCCATCTATTTGTCTCTGTGTTCTTGGAAAACTTGAAACAATTGATTTCTAAGGGGATGCCCATCCTATCCTTGAAAATCATTATTATAAGCTACTGTTGTGATGCTCAAAATAATGTATGTATAATTAAATTACCAAGAGCACCAAAGACCACTTAAAATTTATTTGAGACTCTCCTATATAGCCTAGAGTAGAAAATAAAGGCTCATATTGTCACACAAATCAGCTTCCTCTCTTCCGCTGTCTCATTTATATTCAATTAGGTGCAATTATAATCCAGAAACTTAAAAAAAAAAAAAAAAGTGCCCATCCTTTAGGTTCTCAAATAGAAAACAGAATAAATCCCATTATTAAATAATTATATCTGTTTATTGATTGGAAGTAAGCAAGTGTGACAGTTGTAACTTTAAAGGGAGGAAGCAGAGACTTCGAAATTGTGACTACCAGAGATAGAAGTGTATTAGCCGAGAATGTGCAGGCATTTTGGGTGAGCGATTGATGGCCTTTCATGAGATGAGCAGGTGTGGTAGAGTCGTCTCAGGTCCAGGGCAGGGTTTGTCTTCCCTCGGTGCCTAATTCCTTTCCCTACCCCCAGGATAACCTAGCACCGCTTTCTCTAGGGCCATACCAGCGTGGTGTCCAGGACAGAGACTAAGTTGATAATATGTGGGCATTTGACACCTTCCTTGGCAGCAAGGAGGAGGTGAAAGTTTAATGGTTTATTTTCTACCCGTGTTAAAATATTCCCAGCATGAAAATAGCCACTTCATGGTAGCATGTCCACTGTCTGGAGACCTGTGGGAGCCTGCCCCACTGGCCCCTCTCGCAGGCGCAGTCCCTGAAGGCTGATCCACAGCAGAGCGGCTGGGAGGAGGGCATAGTTCGGTCCAGAAGTCTCGATGCTAGTCCTCCAGCCCTGCTTATAACCTTAGCAACCTTTGAGGCTGTGAGTTTCGCCTTCCATTTGCTCACCTATAAAATGGAAATAATAATATTTTTCTTCCCATCTGGGTAATGACAGGTTGGGAAGCTCTTTCATCAACGAAACGGAAAGCAGCTAGAGTTATTGGAAGAAGACCAAAAGGTCACTCATCCAAGCTCCTTCTAATAGCAGATCTTGCCCAGTGGTCAGCCTGGCTTAGTTTGCCAAAGATAGTGACTTCCTTACCTCTGCCAACAGCCTGCCTGCCGATGCCTCCAGGCTCACAGGCAGTGGATGGAAGAGGGTGGGCATGCTGAGCCTTTAGTTCCTGTCTAGTGGACCAGCCATCCTCATTCACAGCCCTTCTGACATCTCGGTGTGAGCAGCAGTGCCATTCAGTTCAGCCTAGGAGAGGTAACTGCTGGAGTTTCACTTCCCCAAATTTTTTTCCCCGGGGACAAGATCTGAACGCAGGCCTTTTAACCATAGCTGGATGAGGAGCCCCTACATTTAGAACCACCAGAACTCTCATCTCCTGTGATATTTTGTTCTAAGGAAACAGAAAGAAGAAAATGTTACAGGATAATTTTCCTGAGTCATGTGGAAGACAGTTAGTATTGTTTGTTGTTTGTTTTGTTGTCTGTTCCCTTTTCTCGGCACCCAACCTCAGGAGCATAACACTGGATTCCTCCTACTTACCCTTCATCACATTTTGAATGCAATGATCATTTGCAAATGCAATGATCATTTGTCTGCGCAAGATCATTTGTTTCAATTAAAATTTCCTCCTTTCATCACCAGTCCTGTGGTTACCTTCCTTTAATACATACCCAGACTGATATACCTTGAAATATATACCGATCTTCATAAATACATAAGGCTGTTTGTATATATATATGTATTTAATTTCTTTTTTATGTATTCGGTGCAGGGTCTATAGAGTCTCACTGTAGACCCTGTACGGAATACATAAAACCTCTTTCCTTCACTGCCTGTGAACCTGGAGGCATAGGCGGGCAGGCTGTTGGCAGAGGTAGGGAAGTCACTATCTTTGCCAAACCAAGCAGCCTGACCACTGGGCAAGATCTGCTATTGGAAGGGGCTTGAACGAGTGACCTTTTGGTCTTCTTCTAACAACTCTAGCTGCTGTTTTGCTGATGCAAGAGCTTCCCATCTAGTGGTTCAGCCATTACCCAGATGGGACTCCTAGTGACCCTCTTGTTTTTCAGCCTCACAAAAGCGTAGGGATTACAGTCATGAGCCACCACACCCAGTCTCAATCCCTGTCTCAGGTTGCCCTGGAGTTGAGTCTGGCACAGTGTGGGGATTAAACCCTGGCCACGGTGCTCTACCTAAGCAGGTGCTTTAGTCCGCTGAGCTATCTGACCAGCAGTTTAATTTCTATAAATGATAACTGAGCTATACTTCTCACCTGTTTTCTTACTTTATTTACTCAACACTGTATTTTGAAGATCTGCCCCAGCTCTTCTTGCATCTGGTTTGGGAGTTCTGATTGCTAGGTTGCATTATGAGTTAGATATCCATCTCATTTGATGTACTTACCCTTGGAACAAACCCTTGGCTTCTCAACTTTTGCCCACTATGCCAAGTCTCAGTTCTGTTACCCCTTTATCCCTCCTCCCATATCCTCATCAACACCTAATATTATCCATCTTTCTACTATTGCCATTCTTAGGAAATTCAAGGGACATCTGGTTTAATTTATATTGCTCTGATTACTAATAAGCTGAAATACACTTGCTAGCTGTTTGAGTTTCTCTTTTTGTGATTTGCTTATTCATATCCTTTGCCTATAGTAAAAGTCAAATTCTCTAGGTTAATTTAAAAATTATTTGATTGATTCTCAGAAATTTTATTTTTCAAGTAATGTACTTTATCAGTTTTAGAGCTTCCAAAGAACTTCTCCAGACCTCTCATCTGTCTGTTTTGTTTATGATGTCTTACTCTGGACAGGAGGGTCTTGCTTTGATGCAGTCAGAATAATAGAACTTGAGAAATGTGGGGGTGCTGATAAATTAGGGGAAGTGTAGCTAGGCTAGTGGAAGGGGAGGTCCCATGGCCCTCCTGGGTTTACTCCCTGCCAGGGCTGGCTTTCTGCATGGAGGTTTTGGGGGATCCCCAGAGCCTTCCTGTTCAGCCAGGGCTCCCACATCCTAAAGGAGATCTCCCTTCTGACTCCAGGCTCTGCCTTTTCTAAAGGCCCAAGTTAAAAGTCAAGATTAATAAGCCCATAGGTGTGACACTTGGAGAATGGGAGGGTTTATTTAGTCCTTTAGCAGGCATCTATTGAGGGCCTGTGCCGTTCCAGAACTCCCAGAGTACTCTGGGGCTGAAGCAACTTTCTGTGATATCTGTGCTTAAGAAGGGCAGCCAGATAGAACTCTTAGCATCCTTATTCACTGAGAAAGACGGAAGCCACTCAAGTGACTGTGGATGGAAAGGCAGATAGGTAAATGTAGTATAGCCATGCTCCTCAAAGAGGAAGGAAATTCAGATACATGCTACAGACTGGATGAACCATGAGGACGCTATGCTGAATGAATCCAGTGAGGCACGATAGGGCAATGCTGTGATTCCGCTTCCATGAGGTGACTACAGTACTTGAACTGACGGAGACAGAGTAAGTGGTGGGCGGCTACGAGGACGGAGGGAGGAATTCGCACTTAGTGGCCGCAGTTTCCATTTTGCAAATTGCAGAGCTCTGCGGATACAGCAATGTGAGTGTACCAAATGCCACTTAACGATACAATTAGAAAATGGTGGAGATGGCCAATTTTATATTATGTGTATTTTAACGCCATAAAAATAACAAATGAAGAGAGGCAACTGGTTAGACAGAAGAGGCCCAAAAAAGCACCCAGGCAAACAATGTTAAGCTGAGACCTGCAAGATCAGTACTGAAGCAATGAAGACCGGGAGCAGGAAGAGTCTCCGTGGTGGAAGCTCTTCTGTGCAGGCGCATAAGCTGGATGAGTGCCTCGGGTGTTCAAGGTCTGGGAGCAGCTGCTGGCAGAAGGGCAGCAGGAGGTCTGCAGGGTTCCGAGCAGGGCCGGAGCAGGGCCGCCGCAGTTGGGTAACCACAAGTCTCTGAAGGAGCAAGATTGATGAGGGCAGGGCGTTCCTGGGGAAGGCAGGCCTTGGGGTGAGGAGAGGTGAGTAAGAAAGGAATCTGGATTCTGTTCTGCGTCTCCCTTGCTCCATGTCCTGTCCTGCTAGGGCTGACAGGACAGTCAGGAGTGCACAGAACCCACTCCATCAATCACAGATCCTAAGTCACACTTTTGTTCCTTCTGCCCTGGTGCAAAGGTCACAAAACTTTCATCAGGGAAGGAAACGAAAATGAGAAGCCCACGCGCCTGGGCTGACTCAGCACGTGGGTTTGTTCTTCCGTGGCCCCATTTTACCTTGGCGCAGCCATGTGTGCTGACCAGAGTTTGGTCTGTCTCTGCCCTCCTCTTACTACCTTTTCTTCTCTACCAAGCTGCTTGCTCTCTCTCCCTCCCCTTTTCCTTTCTGGTCCTTTCTCTTCCCCAGTCCTGCCGCTGCCATGGACACCAAATTGTACCTTCTGTGTGGTGTCCTGTGCCTCTCCACCCCAGATGCACTATCAGTTACAACCTCTTCTTCAACTTGAGCTTGATACCTCCCTCCTCACTGCACCCAGGACCCTCCTTCGCTTGGCCTTTCTTTTAGCCAGGCTTTAGCCCAGTAGCTCACAGCTGGGAGGGTCAGCAGGGCCTTTATCTGCTTCCGCCTGCTTGAGACCCACGGACTCACTTGCAGGAACGTGAACTGCTCATCTAAAGTAATGGCCTTTTAACCAATTTCCCTCCCGCAAGGACAGTTGTAGGCTACCAAAGGCCCCAGGGAGCGCCAGTCACATATATGGAGGTGGAGGCAAGGGCCAGGCATGGCTTCCTCCGGCAGGGGCTGCAAGCCTGAGTAGGTCTGGTTGCAGGTGCATGATGTGGGGGAATCTAAGCTACGGGAGCAGCCAGAGGGAGGCTGAGGCTGCAAGCTGTGTTTGGGGAAAGTCGGGTTTGTATGTCTTCCTGCCCCAGCATTCTTACCTTCATCTTGGGAGTCGTCCTTCCTTGAGCGCTCTGGCCCTGTGCTGAGAGCTGCACGTTGCGCTCTTGCACCTTCCAATGCTCCTAAGAAGCCCGTTCCTTTGCAGTTGCTGGAACTGGAGTTTCAAGAGACTGAGTTCTTTGTCTAAGACCACACGGCTTGGGAGGGGCAACATGAACTCAGACCTCCCGGAACTGCTAAGTGCATGGGCTTATCTGGTATGTGGGTTTCTGCTTAAACTACCTCAGAAGGAGGGCACCTAGGAGCAGGACCCTGGAGAACCAGCACTGTTTAGGAGATTCCCCCGCCATCCTTGCCTTTCACCCGCCCAAGAATGAGCAGAGGGAAGACTGGTGTGCTGGGTGGTTTTGGAGCCAAGGCCGCTTCTACTGTTAGCCCATATTTGGGTTCCTGTTTGCTGCAATCTTCCTTATGCCCCCCTCATTTTATTATGAGCCCCAGCAATAGTGGTACCAAGATTTGTCCCCACAGACTGAAGCACCCAGAGTTGTCATCAAGGTGACCATGTCTGTGGCCATGAGATTAGGGAGCCCTTCAGAGGAGCACTGGCAAGCATTAGGGTTCTTAAACTGCTTAGCACAATTCACAAAGGAGCTGGGGTGAGGGCTTGGCTGATGGCTCCGAGCGCCTGTATTGCTGTACCCTTCCTCAGCTTGGATTTGTGCAGTGAGAACTCAGGAAACCCACGAGTCTTAGCCCCAGCCTCCTTGGCAGGCTGCTTCCGGTTTTCTGCATTTAATACTTACTGAGGAGCAGGCTCGAAGCACTGGCATGCTGTTTCCTTTGGGCTTGATGGCTGTTTAGGACAGAGAGGCAAAGGCCTGGCCTTCTAGGCTAGGGTTGAGGGGGATTCCAGAAGAAAGCCATGGAAGAGGGTGACCAGTGAGCCCAGGATTCGGCCCCTGTCCTTCCTTTTTTTTTTTTTTTTTATGTTGTGGCTGGCTCAGCATGCCATGGGGATGGGGCTGGCGCAGCAAGTGGTACTGAGGATTGAACCACAGTCCCTGAAGTTGCCTAAGCTTGTCTAAGCAGGCACATTAGACCGCTAAGCCATCTTGCCGGCCCCAGCCCTTGTCCTATTTCTGGCTGGACCAGGGCCCAGTCCAGGGGAAGGAGGTACTGTAGTAGCAGTGCCCTAGTCCAGTGAAGGGACATGTAGAGAGTCTGCAGCTCAACAGGACAATTGAGGCAAATGGTCAGTTATGCAAATAGGGAATCTAAAGCATAAAGGCCCATGGATGACAATCCTCCATCCATTCATCCATTCATCCATCCATCCATCCATCTACCCTCCAGTCATCGATTCATTCATTTAGAAAGTAAGAGAAGAACTATTAATAAGTACTGCAGAGATGAGGGGTTCATGACCAGATGAATTTGGAAAATATTAGACTTTTTCAGTGTGCTGTCCAAGGTGTCTCTAGGAACTTTCAGAGAAATATAGCTCCTAGCCTCCACCTCTAACTTATGGAATCAGAATCTACCTTTTAGCAAGAGCCCCAGTGATTCATGTGCCAGTTGAGGAGTAGGGGTAAAATCCTATTCTTGCAGTTGTGCTTCTAAAGCTCCAGGCTTGTAAAGTGCCCAGTTCAGAACTCACTGCTTTGGGCCTCTTTGTCCCAGGGTGTCATCCATGCTCCACTGAGAGAAGGGGTGTGGCTTTTCTGTTTTCACTGTGTCCCCAGCACCTAGGATAGTGCTTGAAGCCTGTATTGTGGATGGATGGATGGATGGATGGATAGATGGATGGATAGATGGATGGGCGGATGCTCAGCAGTGGTTCTCAGATCAAGCTGAACATCCTGGAAGCTACTTTGGGAAGCCACAAAGCCACAGTGAGGTTTTGCTTTCTGTTTTGTTGTTTCTGCTGCTATTGCTGTGCCAGTTTGTGGCAAAATCCCCAAGATGAAGGGTCACTGAGAGGCTGGGTTAAGGTCGGGGGAGGGGTGGTAGAGCTTCTTGATACAGAGCAATGAGACAGCTGCTTTGTGTCAGCATAAGAATCAGGAGGATCTGAGGATTGCTGAAATGTTTGGTTCCAAAGGCACTGTTACGATTAAAAAGTACGGGGAAGGTTGGCCACAGACATCTTAGGATAAACCAATTGGTTTGGAAAGAATAGGATTAAGTGGAGGAGTGACAGAGAAGGCTTATGTGGACCAGGGCCACCCAGCATCCCCAGGCCTCAGAGCTTTAGCACCTACCACTGAATTCAGTCCCTGAAGTAGCCTGCCCTGACTCATGGGCACTGCAGACCAAGGGCTCCAGGCTGGGACCACCTCTTCCCTGGGGCAGACTCACCCACTGCCTCTCTGAGCAGCCTTATCTCCTGCTTCACCAAAAGTTGACCCGAGGCAGAACATCCGCGTGAAAGTCGCTGCTGGATGTGCGTAAGGAAGTGCTCAGGGACCCGCACCTGAGCTGGCAGGCACGCGCGCTGCCGCCAGACTCGGCGCCCCCACCCTCCGCCTTTCTCTCGCTTCTCTGCTTCCTTTATCCCATGAACACGCTTTATTTGCATTTTAAAAATACACCCAAAAAACACCACCCCGTCCCTGACTCTGCACCCCTTTTGGCTCTCACCCCGTCTCTCTCCTTCCCGGCTCCCCAGCCGTGCTTCCTGCCAGGGTGTCTGCCAAAGTCTTTCTCAGTGCCTGTCATCTAGCCTCCAACCGCCCCACTCCAGGGGAAGTGCTGCAGCCCAGGACACCACGTGACTTCCTCTTTACCAACCCCAAGCATCTCTCTTGGCTTCTGGACCTTCCACAGTCTGGCTGCGGGCTGCCTCTTGACCTTCCCTCCGTCCTTCCCTTCCGCCCCACTCCCTTCAGCACCTGACAGGGCTTGCTGCTCCTTCCACAAAACCTTCCTCTGTCAGTGCTGCCAGGTCTTTGGCCTCAGCTCTCTTTTTATCTTTTCCTTTCCATTCCCTGCTGTGGCTTTCACGTCCCTTTCCAAATGCTGATAATCTCTATATTTAGTGCTGTGATGAAGACTGTGCACCTGAGCTGCAGACCCACGCACCACCCGGTGGTCTGGAGGGCCATCCCCAGCATGCCACCAATAGCACTTTGGCCTGTTGCTACCTATATGACTCCCCCACCCCCGGAAGTCTTACCAACCCAAATTATTATTATTATTATTATTATTATTATTATTATTATTATCATTATTATTATTTTGGTCCCTCCTTCATGAATTTCTTCAGCAACCAGGATAAACTAGAAACCTGGAAATCATCCTTGACTTTGCTCTCTTATACTGACCAAGCCATGCAGATTTGACCTCTCAGGTAAAAACTCCAGCCATCTCTGTCATTTGGGTGCTGACAAGGCTCAGAGCTCATCTCTGTTTTCCCTGGACTGTGGGCATGTGACTCTGGTTCCTGTGGCTGCAGCACTGTGGTCTCCCCTGTCTGTCTTGGCTTCCTCCAGTTTGTGATCTGAATGGCAGCCGGAGAAGAACAGAGCAGCGCCTAAGCTCTCTGGAATGCAAGAATTGAGGCAAGATAAAGCTCAGTTAGAAGTTGGTGCCCCTTGAAGCAGCGGCAATGCCCTGTCCCTTGTAAGATGCTGAATGATTAGAGTAAGGCTAAATAATAACAGCCAAGTGGAAAGGATGGTATCGACTTATCTATTAATGGCTGGCCACGTGCCTGAGTTCCTCCCAGGGGAACATCAGTCCCCCTGGGGCTGAATGGTGCTCTTCCTCCTTCCACTAGGAATGTAACCTTGGGAGTGAGCACTTGGAACCTGTGTAGAATGAGGGCTAGGATACAGTCTCTGTCACAGTCAGTGTTTGCTTTCCGAGTGAGGATGGCAGGCTTGCTGCATCCACCAGATGTGGATACAATAGAAATATCTGGAGGAAGGGTGGAAGAAAGAGGTGACATGCCCTCTGAGCTCCACTGAGTGTGGGTGGAAAGGAGGCCCCCTTTCTTCTGTGTGCTGAGGTGGCCTTAGGGATAGCAATACAGGTAGGGCATAGACCACGTCTATGGAGGCGCATGGATTCTTTCCTCCATATTTATTCCTGTCTTTGCAGACCTATTGGCACAGCTCAACTCTCTCACCAGATCCCAGCCACTCTGCTGCAGTTACAGGGGAAGCTCTCTGCCAAGGGTGGGGGCAAGGTTCGTCAGAGCTTCCAGACGTTCTTTTCTTTTCTTTCTTTCTTTCTTTCTTTCTTTCTTTCTTTCTTTCTTTCTTTCTTTCTTTCTTTCTTTCTTTCTTTCTTTCTTTTTTTCTTTCTTTCTTTCTTTCTTTCTTTCCAAGGTCTCACTATGCAGCTCAGGCTGGCCTTGAGCTCACTTTTGTAGCCCAGGCTGGTCTCGAACTCGCACCGATCCTCCTGCCTCAGCCTCCTGAGTGCTGGGATTACAGGTGTGCGCCACCACCCCCGGCTTTCCAGACGTTCTTGAGGCCCATTAGAAGCCGAGTGTGGGCAAAGGCACGTTCCTCGGGGAGAGAGATGGGGGGAAGATGCGGCTCGCAAAAGCAGCATGGGCCGCCCTGCCGCTGAGCCCCAGCTCCTCCCACCCTTCCTCCGCGTCTGCAGTGCTTCGCCTTGAACAGGGAATTGTGGCCTTTCCCGACAGGTGGTTCTGTTCCTCTGCTCTGGGAAAGGCACCTTCTAAGCACCTCATTCTTGCTGCCCTTATCTAAGATTGAGGCTCCCCTATTCACTCCCCCAATGTACCTCATTTCAATTTCGCCTTTCAGAGCAGCAGCCAGCCTTGCCAAGGGGCTAAAGCTTCTCGTGCAATCAAGCAGAGGGACTGGGGAAACTGACATTCCCTTAATTGTCAAGCCATGAGGGTCCCTGTAGAGCCACAGTTCAGTCCCCACCAATCGAAATGGACAAAGGGCTGTGTGACCTCACTGATTGGGAATTGTTCCAGCCTGAAGCAGACACTTGGCACTTATTTGGCCAGTGCATTCTGAGCGTGGGTAAATGCAGCTTCTGTTAGGCTCTTTGAAGTATTGAAAATAGCCCACAAGCTCATTGGTGCTTGTGAAGACCCTTAGGCGTCTGAGAACCCCAGGCAGGGAACGCCGACCTTGCCCCCTTCCTCCTCCCCACCCACCCCCTCAGCCACGCCTTCTCTGTTCTCTCAAGTTTGCAACCAAGTGAGAGAAAAACACAAGAGGAGTGAAATGGAGAGGCAAGAAGGCCAGCACTCTAACCCATGAAGCCAACTGGAGAACGTGGCTTTGCATGTGGAGCCAAGTTGGCTTCTTAACACATTGCTTTTGAATTAGAGACCTTTACACCTCTTCCCCAGTGAAGAGGAGGCCCGCATGGCCTCCCTCACAAGAAGTACAGAGGGCAAAGCAGGCTGGGCTGGAGCCCAGTGTGCTAAGTTCTTGCTTTTTGGACAAGTCACTGCCTGCAGGATAGGGAGCGACCAGAGGGCTGGAAGGATAGGTGTGCGCCTGGTGCTGTGCTCTGTAGGACACAAAGGGGAATCTTGCCCCTCTCTGGAGACAGGGTTTGGGGAGTGTTGTCTCCTCACACTGCATGGTGGGCACAGGCCCAAGCAGGTCAGCACAGCCTGTGGCTGAGGATGGCTGGAGCAGGGAGGACCAGTCCTACCCACTGGCGAGAAAAGATGGAGCCCCGCCCAGCCGGGGCTCGCTGCCTGGTAGATGCCAGCCAGCCTGGGAGGTTACTCCAAGCCCTTCTCCAGGTTGTGAGCTGTTGACTAAGGCACTGATCACCTGGCTCGCTCATCTCTGTGGCATACTTAAGCAAGAGAATAAATTGTTCATTTTTCTTTCGCTCTTCATTGCCTCTTGGAAGAGTGAATGGAGAACGTGCTTCACCCAGGTGAAGTGTAGGCAATGGGACCCGGGTTTAAAGTACATCTGTGCTTGAGCCAGTTCCGATTCACCTTGGTTCACTCCTGGATAGAAACTGATGTCAGACCAGGGCCGGCGCCGTACATTTGCTTGGCAAATGAAGGGCCCCAAATGAGTGGAATAACAAGTCCAAGGACTAGAAATCAGCCAGGGAGGGCAGAGAAAGCTCCTAGCAGAAGGCAGTAGCGGTGCCCAGACCTCTTCTGCCTTTCCAGCCTCCTTCTTCCTCCTCTCTCCTTTTCTCTCTTCCTTCCTTCTTTTCTCCAGCTATCGGCATACCTATTTAACCTAGTTGTATCCAGCTCCGTCTTCTACAGCATGCCACGGCAAGTTCTGGAATGGAGAGTTGATGGCACACTTGATTTCTATCCCCCCACGCACATACTCTAAGCGTTCCTTCATTCTAATATATCACCTCTGGGGTGGGTAGATAATTTAACAGATAGTTTAATGTAGTGTAATGAACATCGCAGTAGAACTTAGTGTGGGATTTGGAGGGTGGTTCTGGAGCCGAAGAGTTAGGCAGGAAACTAGTAGGGGGCAGACGGGCACCCAGGATGACATCCCCAAGATGGCCAGGAGCATCTGGGCCCTGGCGGTCTGGTGGATGCTACTCTGGGTGTGATCAAAAAGAGCAAGCCAGGGCTTCTTTCATGGGAAGCTACTATTGGCAATGGCTTGGTTGCTGCTCTGTGACAAATATGCATGGGAACCTGCGGTTGCCTGTCTGGTTCTGAAAATACTGAGCTCCTGGCTGTCCTCAGACACTGCTGGGAGCTTCATAAGCGGGATCATTCTCAGTGGGCCCTGGGCCCCTCTGAGGCAGGCAGTAGAGTTATTCTTATTTTACATTCTTTTTTTTTGTTGTTGTTTATTTATTTTTATGGCCGGCTCAGACTCAGGGCTGGCACAGCATGTGGTGCTGGGGATCGAACCAAGGTCCCTGAAGCCGCCCAAGCTTTCCCAAGCAGAGGCTTTAGACCACTGAGCCATCCCGCCGGGCCCTTATTTTACATTCTTAGGTGCTGAGGTTTGGAGGAACATAGTGGTTTGCCCATAGGTTATCCAGCAGGGGAGCAATGGAGCCAGGGCTATCACTGCTAACCACATGGAGTCTTCTGGTAGTGTCTGAAGCAGGACACACAGTAGGGAAGCCCAGGGTGGAGCTCAGCGCTAGCTGAACTGCAAACCATTTCTATGATAACAGCATCGGTATTTCTGTGTGCATGGAGCTCCTACTGTGAGTTTCTATACCAAGAATGTCATACCTATCATCTATCTAATAATGTCTTGCCTTATAAGCCTGTCAGATAGATGGCTTCTTACCCTCCTTTTTGCAGATGGGGAGACCAAGGGTTTATGGTAGTATCTCAAGGTCACATATGGAGGATAAATGCTAGAATGATATCCCAAGATGCATTACTTCGAAGCCTGTGCTGCTAAGAAGATCATCAATTACTTCAGCCCACACATGTTCACACAAGAAAACAGAAGGGGCCATTTGCATCTTACATCATGCATTCCTGCCACTTTGCATACCCTGGCTTTCTCATCCATATTAAAGGGACAGTCATTGCTACCCATCTTGAACAGGGTTAGAGGCAGGGTCACCCTGGCCTCGTGAAGGTCCATTGCACTGAGCTTGTGAGATATGTGCTGTTGGACTTGAGGAACGCCATCTGCCAAGGCAGAGGATGGGGCCTGGAAGTGGCTGTTCTGGGCCCTGGCTCCAGGGACAAGCTGTCTGGTCCCATTGTGCAGATCCTTGGTCTCTTGGTTTAGTACACCATTGGCTCATGGCCTCCAGAGGTGGAAAGGTATGAACCTCTTTGGAGACAAAGGGGACTGTGGGGACAGGATGATCTCTGTCTCTTCCCTGAAGGCTACTGCAACAAAAGGAGGGCTCAAGAAGCTGCTCAGGGGCACTCATGACTCACCAACCAGCACATGTGTATGGACGTAGCTCTGGGCTAGACTGCACAGGCAGGTCGTTAAAGTTGCTGGGAGGCTGGCACTTGTGGAATAGTCACCATGCAGGGTGGGGCTGGGAGCCAGGCCATCGCTGTGATACCTCTTCCTCTCTCTCCACATTAAACCCTGAGTAGTCCCTGTTGTGTTTACCTTCACAGTGTGTCTGGCGTCTGAGGCCTTCATTCTTCCCTGTCAGCCTGTGGAGTCTGAGCCGCTATCTTCTGTGGCCTGACCCCTGCGGGAGCCTCTCCCTCACTGCCTTCCTTCCAGTGCTACTTCTGTCCTGCAGCTAGTGTTAAGCAGATCACTTACTCCTTGACTCAGAAGTGGTCCTATCATGTTCAGAGCAAGCCACGGTTCTGCCCGTGATTTTGTGCTTGTTCTGACTTTCTCTTCCCTAGCCAGGGGCTTCCCTGCTGTTGCTCCAATACACATAGATGGAGCCCCTACTAGTTTGGGGGCTGCTGTCCTGTGTGCCGCCACAGGGCTCAATCGACTCTTGTCACCAACTCCTTCTCTGACGTATGTCATCTGCTCAGAGGCCTCTTTTCCTGCTATTTCTTCCGCCTTCTCTGTACTAGGTGCTTTTGTAGCCTTTTACCCACCTAACAAATTATATATGCATTTCCTTTTCATTTACTGTCTGTCTTCTCAGGTGGGTCCCGTGAGATCAAGGAGCTTGTGTGCCTTGTTCTCTGTGGTATATCCAACGCCTTCCATCCTGTCTTACATGTGGCAGGGACCTCATTAATATTTATGGGATGAAGGGAGAGAGAGGACCAAACTTCAAGGAAGCCCAGAATAGGGAGCAGATGATACCTTAAGGGAGTGGGTGTGGGGGCTCACTGTGGGTGCAGAGATGCAAGAGCTGGGACTTAAAGGTGCCTCAGGCAGTTTCCAGGGGCTGGAAGGAGCAGGGGTACCCTGGGAAGACCTCCCAGAGCCCATCTGCAGCATGGTTGAGTTTCGTGGGGTTGGAGCGCACCTTGTGTGTGTCTTGGCTAGGACGGAGGCAATGGGCTTGGTGCGGGGGCAGGTGGAAGAGGAAGGGAAGAGCATGGGTGCTCATGAAACTGACTCTAAACCTCGCCCTGCACCAGAGTCTTGTAAGGCCTACCCTGGAAGTAGCTGGTAAATCAAGACTGGGGGCCTGACACAGCAGTGTTGGGGGTCCTTGGGAGCATGGTGCATCAGAGATCCTATGTTGAAGCCCTGGCCCTGCCCTGTGCCAGCCTGTGTAAGAAAGGAGACCTCCTATCTCCTTGCATCTCATTTTCTGTCTCTAAAACAACAATGGTAATTTGTAGTTCACAAAGTCTTTGCAAGGCTGCTGCGTTGTGCACCAAGTGCTTACCTAGGCTGGCCCAGCACTCAGTCAAGGTTGCCACGGTGATGGGGCCTGCTCAGTCCTATGGGATCTGGGACAATGGGAGAAAACTTGTTTCTTAAGGTCTTGCAGAGCTGCCAGTATTCTTGGCCCTCATGGGTGACCACCCAGCCCTTTGCTCAGAAAGCCTGCTGCCTTTCCTCTGGCTCTCCGAGGGCCATGCCGCCTGTTGCCTGCCTCTGGACCTTTGCGCATGCTCATTTTGCCATCTGGAAGATTCCTCTGCTTTTTTTTTTTTTTT